>CAUYSK010014504.1:0-20708 GCA_963575035.1 Avahi laniger | reverse complement strand
TTAATTTCTTTCTATTTTTGGTAGAGATGGGGTCTCGCTCTTGCTCAGGCTGGTCTCGAACTCCTGAGCTCAGAACGATCCGCCCACCTCGGCCTCCCAGAGTGCTAGGATTACAGGCGTGAGCCACTGCGCCCGGCCTCTCTACTTTTTTATACTCTAAAATCATCCACAATAAGAAGTTTTTTTAAGGTTTGAAAAACAAACAAACCTGACCTTAGGCAGAAATTTAGCTCTACACAAGGAATAAAGAGCACCAGATACGTTTTATTATGTGGGTATATATATAATATTTTTGTTATTATTTAAATACATTTTACCACAAAAATATATATATATTTTAAAGATAAATGACCATTTAAAGAAAAATGATAATAATGTATTATGGAAAATAGAATATATGTAAAAACAAAATGTTTGACAACAAATGGCACAAAGGCTTGGCTGGGCGAGGTGGCTCACGCCTGTAATCCTAGCACTCTGGGAGGCCAAGGTGGGAAGATTGCTTGAGCCCAGGAGTTTGAGACCAGCCTGAGCAAGAGCGTACCCCATCTCAACTAAAAATAGTAAAAATTAACTGGGTGTGGTGGCGCATTCCTGTAGTCCCAGCTACTCAGGAGGCTGAGGCAA
Source organism: Avahi laniger (assembly GCA_963575035.1). Taxonomy (NCBI): domain Eukaryota; kingdom Metazoa; phylum Chordata; class Mammalia; order Primates; family Indriidae; genus Avahi; species Avahi laniger. Next base: position 20,081 of record CAUYSK010014504.1, on the reverse strand, counting down.
GAGGATCATCTGAGCCCAGGAGTTTGAGGTTGCTGTGAGCTAGGCTGACACAATGATACTCTAAGCCCAGGTGACAGAGTGAGACTCTGTCTCAATAAACAAACAAACAACAACAACAAAAAAAAACAATGATATAAAGGCTGAGTAGGAAGAAACGAAAGTATACTATTATAATACTATACATCAAGTGGTATAATATTACTTAAAGATAGATCGTGATAAGTTAAAGATGTATATTGTAAACCCTAACATTTAGAGTTTACCACTTAAATAGCACAACAAATGATTGTAGCTAATAAGGCAACAAAGGAGGTAAAACAGAATCATAGAAAATCATCCAAATGAAGGCAGAAGACAGGAAAAAAGGAACAAAGATAAATGGGTGAAATAGCAAGCAAAGGGCAAAATGACAGAGTTAATGAAATAATTTCAATAACCACTTTAAATGTAAATGGTCTAAACACCCTAAATCAAAGGCAGAGATATTCAGATTGGATTAAAAAAACAAGATTCAACTATATGCTACCTATAAGAAACACACTTTTTAAATATAAAAACACAAAGGGTTAAAAATAAAATAATGGGGAAAAATATGCCATCCTAGTCAAAAGAAAGATGGAGTGGCTATGTCAATATCAGAGAAAGTAGATTTCAGAGCGAAGAATATTTTACCAGGATAAAGAAGGTCATTTCATGATGATAAAAGGGTCAATTCATAAAGAGGACAGAATACTACTAAGTATTTAGGCACATAATATCAGAGCATAAAGATCCATGAAATAAAAACTGAGAGAATTGCAAGGAGAAATATTAGGCTGGTACAAAAGTAATTGTGGTTTTAGCATTGCTGAAATTTGCCGTTTGATACTGGAATACATTCTTAAATAAATGTGGTTATGTTATACATCATTTTAATGCACATTTCTCACTCTATGTTTTTTTGCTAATGACTTATTACTTGCTGTTTATTTTATATTTATTTTAGACGATGGAAATTATGTTAGATAAAAAGTAAATTCAAGCAATTTTCTTATTTGAGTTCAAAATGGGTCATAAAGCAGCACAGACAACTCGCAACATCAACAACGCATTTGGCCCAGGAACTGCTAACGAATGTACAGTGCATTGGTGGTTCAAGAAGTTTTGCAAAGGAGATGACAGCCTTGAAGATGAGGAGCACAGTGGCCGGCCATCGGAAGTTGACAATGACCAATTGAGAGCAATCATCAAAGCTGATCCTCTTACAACTACACTAGAAGTTGCTGAAGAACCCAAGGTGGACCATTCTCCGGTCATTCGGCATTTGAAGCAAATCGGAAAGGTGAAAAAGCTCTGTAAGTGGGTGCCTCCTGAACTGACCAAAAATTAAAAAAGGCATTGTATTGTTTTGAAGTGTCTTCTCTTTTTGTACATAACAACAATGAACCATTTCTCTTCATCAGATTGTGATGTGCTACAAAAAGTGGATTTTCTACGACAACTGGTGACGACCAAAGCCAAACTTGCATCAAAAAAAAGGCCACGGTCACTGTTTGGCGGTCTGCTGCTGGTCTGATCCACTACGGCTTTCTGAATCTTGGTGAAACCATTACAAATAGACGAGACGCACCAAAAACTGCAACGCCTGCAGCCGGCACTGGTCAACAGAAAGGACCCAATTCTCCTTCACGACAACGACCGACTGCGTGTTGCACAACCAACGCTTCCAAAGTTAAACGAATCGGGCTACGAAGTTTTGCTTCATCTGCCATATACACCTGACCTCTTGCCAACCGACTACCACTTCTTCAAGCATCTTGACAACTTTTTGCAGGGAAAACGCTTCCAGAACCAACAGGATGCAGAAAGTGCTTTCCAAGAGTTGGTGGAATCCCGAAGCATGGACTTTTATGCTACAGGAATACACAAACTTATTTCTTGTTGGCAAAAATGTGTTGATTGTATTTTGATTAATAAAGACGTGTTTGAGCCTAGTTATAATAATTTAAAATTCAAGATCTGAAACTGCAATTACTTTTGCACCAACCTAAATAGACAAATCTACCATTGTAGTCAGAGACTTCAACAATGCTCTCTCCAAAATTGGTAGAACAAGTAAACAGAAAATCAGTAACAAAATCAACCAACTTCATATATTTAACTCAACACAGACTACCTTCAAGTAATAATATAGCACATATACTCCTGATAAAACACTCTAGGTAAACTAGGAACAGAAGGAAATGTCCTCAACATGATAAAGGGTATCTATTAATACAAAAACCTACAGCTAACACCAGAATTAATTCTTTCCCCTAAGATTAGGGACAAAACAAGGATTTATGCTTTTACCACTTCTATTCAACAAGTATTCAAACCAGCATGATAAAGGAAAGATATAAAATAAAATACATACAAATAAAAAGACTTCCAGATCGGAAAGGAACAAATAAAAATCTTTTTTATGGACAATTTGATTGTATATGTAAAAAATCAGAAGGAATTCACTAGAACTAATGTATAAGTTTAATAAGGTTGCAAGATGTAGTATCAATATTTAAAAAACCAGTTGTACTTATATGTACTAGGAACAATCAGAAATTGAAATTCGAAAATACCATTTATATAAAAAATTATGAAGTTCCTAAGGGTAAATCAGACAAAAGATCTGCAAGACTTGTATGCTGAAAATACAAAACATTACTGAGAGAAATTGAGTAAGACCTAAATAAATGGAGAGATAGACTTTGCTCATGGGCTGAAGACTCAATATTGTTAAGATGTCAATTCTCCCCAAATTGACTTATAGATTCAACATAATCCAAATCAAAATCCCAACAAGATTTTTTGTACAGAGTGACAAGACAATTCTAAAGTACATATGAAAAGGCAAAGAATCTACATAGCAAAAACAACCTTGAAAAAGAAAAAGAAATTTGGAGGACTAACACTACCTGATTTGAAGATCTATTTTATAGCTACCAATCACAGGAGTATTGGTACAAAGACAGTTCAATAGAACAAAATAGAGGGTCCAGAAATAGACCCAACACATACATGGACTACTGATTTTTTTTTTTTTTTTTTTTAGACAGATTCTCACTGTGTTGCCTGGGCTAAAGTGCCGTGGCGTTATCCTAGCTCACAGCAACCTCAAACTCCTGGGCTCAAGCGATCCTCCTGCCTCAGCCTCCCAAGTAGCTGGGACTACAGACATGCACCACCATGCCCGGCTAATTTTTTCTATATATTTTTAGTTGTCCAATTCATTTCTTTCTAATTTTAGTAGACACGGGGTCTCGCTCTTGCTCAGGCTGGTTTCGAACTCCTGAGCTCAAACAATCCGCCCACCTCGGCCTCCCAGAGAGCTAGGATTACAGGCGTGAGCCACCGCGCCCGGCCTGGACTACTGATTTTTGACAAAGATATAAAGGCAATTCAGAGGAGAAACAGTGTTTTCAACAAATGGTATTGAAACAACTGGATATCCATATAAAAAAAAAAGAAAAAGAACTTTGTTCCATACCTCATGTCAGATACAAAAGTTTACTTAAAATGAACCATAGACCTAAATGCAAAATCTAAAATTATTAAACTTTGGTTAATCAAAGGCTTTTTTAGATACAACACCAAAAGCATGACCTATTAAAGAAAAAATTGATAAATTAGACTATCAAAATTTAAAGCTTCTGCTCTTCAAAAGACACAAAGTGAATAAAAACACAAGCTACTGACTCAGAGAAAATATTTGCAAATCATGTATCTAATAAATGACTTGTTTGAAGAATATATAAACTCTCAAAATTCAGTAAGAAAACAAAAAATTTAAAAATGGACAAAAGATTTGAAAAAGTATTCACTAAAAAGGTATAAATAGCAAATAAGCACATGAAAAGATATTTAATATCGCTACACAAGGTAATGCAAATTAAAACCCCAGTACAGCCTGGGCACAGTGGCTCACACCTGTAATCCCAGCATTTTGGGAGGCCCAGGTCGGAGGATGGCTGGATGCCAGGGGTTTAAGACCAGTCTGGGCAACATAATGTGAGCCCCAACTCTACAAAAAATAAAATGATTAGCTGGGTGTGGTGGCATGTGTCTGCAGTCTTAGCTACTTGGGAGGCAGAGGCATGGAGACCCCCTGAGCCCAGGAGTTCAGGGTTGCAAAGAGCTGTCTGTGATCTTTCCCCCGTACTCCAGCCTGGGTGACAGAGCGAGACTCAGTCTCGTAAATAAATCTCCAATAAGAGACTATTGTCCACCTATTAGAATGGCTAAAATTAAGAGTGATCATTCCAGGCATTGGTGAAGATATGGAACAACTGGAACTCTATAAAATGTTACAAGCCCTCTGGAAAAAAAACTTAAACATTCACCTACCATATGCTACAGACATTCTACTCCTAGGAATTTACCAAGAGAAATCAAAGCATAAGTTCATAGCACTCTATTTGTAATTGCCCCAAACAGAAAACAACCTAAACCTCTATCAACAGGCGAGTGAATTAAACACATTGTGCTATCTGCCAAATTCACTGCCCACTCCCGACTCTGCTCCAAACACAAGCAACCAAGATTGATTATTCATCTGACATAAATGTGGAGGCACAGGTGTTGTTCATTCATGCCACTATCCATTGCAGGTTCTTCTGAAGTCTCACTTATCTGGAAAAAGGATATTCAAACAGCACCGCTGGAGGGGGAGCCATGCTGGGTAACCAGTTTAAGGAGCAGAAGACAGTGGTCACAAACTATTCAACTTCTTATCATGTCTGAATAGGTCTTGTGTTACTTTTTAGCTCGTAACATTTTTAGCTGGACTTCATTTCCCCCACGTATTTTCTTTCTTTCTTTCTTTTTGATGTGGCCCATTTCTAGGGATGAGGAATGAACACAGAGACAAAGAGACACACACACACAAAGACGGTACAAGACTGCAGCACTTTCCGCTGCCGTTTCTTTATTTTTAACACAGCCTATTTGGCAACTGTCCCACCGCAATTTCTCTGTTCCCACACTGTCCCGACTCAACACGTCCCTGTTCCTTGTTGTTTTGTCTCCAGCAAGCAGATATTTGCATCTGAACTCTCTAGCCCCTCCTGTTTGCAGGGTTAGGGCGCCCTGGCTTCTTTGCAAGGCCATAGGCATGTTCTTGAGAAAAACAACAAGGAACGGTTCCCAGACAAAATGTCCTCTACGCTTTTCTTTTCTTTTTTTTATTTTTTTAGAGACAGGGTCTCACTCTGTCACCCTGGCTAGAGTTCAGTGGTATCATCATAGCTCACTGCAACCTCCAACCCCTGGGCTCAAGCAACCCTCCTGTGTCCACCTCCCAAGTATCTGGGACTACAGGCGTGCCCCACCATGCCCAATTAAGCCCCCACATATATGTGATAGACCTTGGCCTTGTCTATTATTTGTGATGAAGAAAACTTCCTGGGTCCAATAAGTCCACCGATCATTGTTCCAAACAAGGGCTTTCAATTATTCAGTGTCAATTGACTATTGAAAGGTCACCAGGAGACACGCCAGTGTAAAAACCCTATCAACTTGATATTGAAATTCATTTGCTTAATTGATGTTGGCAGCTGGAGAAAATAGGAAATAAGTTATAAAATGGACCAGGGCTTAATTTATTTAAAGCTTTGGTTAAAAATAAGTTCACTGCTTCGACTTGTTTCAAGAGAAATCACCAAGATCATGTTCAGTTGTGGAAGCAAAGACTTGCACGGGACGGGCTTCACCCCATCTTCATGCACTCCCCAGCTGGTAACCCACAAAGTGATATTTTGTATGTGGAAAGTTAACCTTTGTCTCAATATCAGGTAACTTGAATAAAGAGCTATGCTGTCTTAAATGATATGCAAGTGTAATAGGTATCTAAGAAAAACTGTGGGTTTGCTATGAAATACAGCTCTGATTGCAGCCAGATTGCCACCTCTAAACATTTCTTCGGTAGAAATACAGTAGCCAGCCCACTGGGTTTGTGACGTAAGTTAAAAGTACCTAAAAATCTGTAATTGAAGAAACTGTTCTATTTTCTTTACTATCTCATTGTAGGAACTCAGGGACACCATGACTATTGAAGTGTTAAAGATTCCAGGTTAAACGTTTTTAAAAATTTAGGCTTACACTTACTAAATTTTATGTACCAGTGACTGCCCTAAGCACATCATATATATTTTATCCTTTGATATTCACAATAATAATATCTACCAATGCTGCGGTCACCCTGATTTTACAGATGAGAAACATGAAGCAGTATGGGAAAGACAGGAGTAAGGAGGAACAGGGCTGGAACCACCCTCTTCCCCTGACTCCTGTGTCCTTGGGCAATTAATTCACTTGTTTGTCCTTTGCAAAGGGATCGGCCCAGCCTCTGGGTAAGTTCTGTCCTCTGACATTAGATGGCAGTGGCTCTAAGCTAAAACACCCCTGTAGCGTCCACTCTGCTCGTATTAAACGATAAAAAGGAAGCATCTATGTTAGAGGAACTCAGAGGTGAAAGGAATGTCTTTTACTGCTTAATAAACCTCTGGAGTAGGAAGTTTTACTTCTGGTTGACATCCACGTACTACACATAAAAGAAATGGTTAAACAGTTTGAGGAAGTACACACCAAAGGGCATGATTCTTGCATAGAGGAGAGAGACCGCCATCTGGCCGAGATGTTTCTGTTATTAATATCTCATCACCTTTCCTTGGTAGCTAGAGAATTGCATGACTTGTTGACTCTCAGCCTCTTACCTCAAAAGGGCGCGGTTTTAGAAGCGTTTGAAGAAACAAATCTGAGGGAACTATGACTAAGACACCTCAGGACAATTCGTGTAAATTATTAACTCCAGTTCTAAGTCTTCTGTTATTCCATTAAAGGTAGGGAGATCACACAGTGCAAACATCCAGGTGGTGATGGATAGAGCCAGGGAAAAGCCAGAGCCTGCCAGTTCAGCTTTGGAATATTCCAGAAAAGCATTTCTGGGACTCTGATAGTATTTATATACTGGAATGATTTCTATTTCCCTATAAAAAGGGTATTTTTATTTTCCTATTGGCTAGTACCTAACTTAGAACATACAGGCATTAAAAATTAATTCAGTGAATAAATGAAAGAAAAATGTCTTTCCTTTACATTGAAAACAGATATTTGTTATACACAATCACTTTTTTTCTAATTTTTTCTCTAAAAAGAACAAAGAGAAGAAATTAAAAAGTCAAAAGCAAAAATGGATAAATTAGAAAGCATAAAATAATACATTTGACAGAAAAATCCGAAAACTGGTTCTCTGAAGGAAATAGACAGTTTGTTTACAAATATAACCAAGAAAACAAGAGGAGAATCAACACACATTTTGTTAAGAAAGAGGGAGAGAATACGACCACAGTTAATATGTGAGATTTTCGTGAAAAGGAATTTTAATGTGCATAAAATAGATAATTTTCTAAGCAAATATAAGTTATAAAAACTGACATACCCAATAAAACTACTAACAGGATTTTAAAAAATAAACTGACTAATTCTAAATTTCATAGGAAAGATAAACAATAAGAGTGAGGGAAAATCCGAAAAATAATTTAAGAGGAGAGCGGTTCTAACAGATATTTAAATATATTTAAAAGCTACAGTTATTAAAATTGTGTCATAGGTACGGACACTTGAATAGAAAGATCAGTGGCCTGAAGTCTAGACTAGACTCAAAGAAATATGAAAATTTAATATGAGACAAGTAACATTTCAAATCATGGAGGAAAGATGTTTTATCTAAATATGCAATGTTAGGGACAAAAAGAATCACAAAGAAATCTTAAACGAAATTGATATTGATAGTAATAATGCCGGTATCGTTATGTTGAAGCTATTCCATGTACATAGTAGGAGATATGTGCACATTTACATGTATGATGCAAAACTAGCAAGGACACAGAGAAGCAGACCCACCGGAAATGACACAGCATAAAGAATTCATGAAGGGATTTGATCTTGCACAACGGTCGGAGCCGGCTAACCAGCCTCCGTTCAGCTCTTCATCCACACCTGCCTCAGAGCCCGAAGTCGTAAGGTCACGGTGGGAACGAAGGATGCATGTGAAATGGGGCAGAGCAGAGGGCCCCACGGCCACCTCTTCTGTCTCTTCACAGCCAGCTCAGGATTTGGAGAAGCTGAAGGAAGAGATCCCACAGGAACCGGAGGACTCTGCATCAGAGGCTGCCCACACCCTCGGAAGAGCCGGCAGATCCACAGACGCGCGTGATTCCCGCAGGGCCTCGCCTACCTTGGTGTTCGGAGGGCAGAGCATGGCTGCTTCTTGACTGCTGCCTTTTAAATCTCTCACAAATTTCTCTTGTGTCCAGCCCTAACCAGAGATCTACTGGGAAGGGAATTCTGGAAAATATAGTTCTGGTTAGCCAAGTGGACACATTATTAAGCCACCACTATATACACACATGCACACACACATAATCTACCTACCTATATATGAAGTAATTATGTTAATTTTATTAGGAACCAAGCTATTTGATGTAAGAGGAAAAAGATAACAAATACAAATTTAAGAAATAAAAACCATGAGATACTTAATTTGAATTGAAAAATAAGTATGAACTTATGATGTATCAATATATTCCTTTTTGAAAAAAAATGAATAGACTTTTCCCAGCTCCAGAAGCTGAGAAGTCCAGGGAGCAATGATAACACAGTAGTGCTGATCCTACTGGGCATTCATTCTGTGGTCTCTAAGCACCATTTTCCACCAAAAGGAGCCAGGGCTTCTTGGAAAATACCATTTGCAGGTCCAGGGCAGGGAAAAAACAAGACAGCCTTGATCTCTTATACCAGAAAGCAAGGAAGTTCTCAGAGACTGTCAGGTCAATGACAAAAGACATAGGAACCAACTTAAAGGGAAGATTGAAACATAGTGAATATATAAAAACTAATTAGTTCATCATAACGGGAAAAGAGAAACAAGGGAGGAAAACCTTGACAACAACTCATTGAACCCTGTTAGGAAAAAATGAGCAGTTGTTGGAGAATGTGACAGTTAATTTTATGCATCAACTTGATGGGGCTACGGGCTGCCCAGATAGCTGGTGAAACGTTATTTTGATGTGTCTGTGAGGGTGTTTCTGGAGGAGATCAGCATTTGAATGGGCAGACTGAGTGAAGCAGACGACCCTCCCCAGTGGGGTGCGCACCATGCAACCTGCTGAGGGCCTGAATGGAACAAAACTGGCAGAGGAAGGGACAATTTGCTTCCTGTTTGAGCTGGGACATCCATCTCCTGCCCTCAGACACCAGCACTCCTGCTTCTCGGGCCTTCAGACGAGGACTAGGACTAGGACTTACACGATTGGCATCCCTGGTTCACAGGCCTTCAGCTTCAAACTGAAATATATCACTGGCTTTCCTGGTTTTCTGCTTGCAGACGGCAGATCGTGAGACTTTTGGGCCTCCATAATTGCACAAGTCAATTCTTATATGTCTTGTGGGTTTTGTTTCTCTGGAGAACCCTGACTAATACAGAAAAATATCTCCAAAAAAGGGCTTTAGTCTAGAGTCTAGGAAATGATGGAAAATGTCACAATTCATTTTATGAAGGTACCCTAACCCTAATATAAAACCTGGGCTGGGTACGGTGGCTCACACTTGTAATCCTAGTACTTTGGGAGGCCGAGGCCAGAGAATTTCTTGAAGTAAGGAGTTTAAGACCAGCCTGAGTGAGAGGGAGACCCCGTCTCTACTAAAAATAGAAAAAGCAGCCAGGTGTGGTGGCACGTGCCTATAGTCCCAGCTACTCAGGAGGCTGAGGTGGGAGGATCGCTTGAGCTCTGATGATGCCACTGCACTCCAGCCCAGGCAACAGAGTGAGACCCTCTCTCAAACATAACAAAACCAAAAAACCTGACAACAACACAGAAAAGTGAACTACAAACACATGTGATGTGTGATAAGAGCAAAGCATTAATAAAATATTGACATGCACTACCATTACATTAGAAGACAAATACAAAATCAGTCATCCTTAGAAAATTCTGCCACAGGTTGAAATTACAAAAACAATTCTCCCATGATTTCTTCCTTTTTTGGTTTCAGTTTTTACAATTAAGGCTTATTTATCCCAGTGTAGGGTGTGAAATATATACCTAAGTTTTCCAATACTATTTTTATTGTGAAACTGTTCAAATATACACAAAAGTAGATTTTGCATGTAGGATAGAATGATGACTTCCTGTCACCCGGCTTTAACAATTACCAATATTTGACCAGTCTTGTTTTATTTATAACTCTGCATACACACTCCTCCCCTTCAACTCAAATATTTTACAGCCCCTCCAGCAAACAGAGCATTTCATCGGAAATACTGTGGTATGTATCTCTAAGAAATGAGAATTCTTCTCTTTTCAAAATAAACATAACCACGAATACATTATCTTCTCTTTTAAAAGGGGTTCTTTAATATTACTGAATAGAGAGTCAATGTTTAAATATCCCTGATTACCTTACAAATGTCTTTCGATGATTGGTTTGTTCATATCAGAATTCAAACTAGATCCAGAAAATGCATTTCATTGATAAGTCTAAAGACTCCTTTAGTCTTTAACCATTTTCCTTTCCTCTTCTTTTTATTCCTCCTGTTTGGATTTGGTTGATTAAATCCTTGATGATTGTTTGTTTAATATGCTCCATATTTCCTCTAAAGCGATGATAAGATCCAGGGGTTTGTTGGTGCCATATCCAGGTACGGTTTGGTTAGGGACAAAAGTGCTCCAGGGACGAGGCTGTGTGTTTCCTGCTGCATCTCATGGGAAAGGGGCTCCCTGTGCGTTTGACTCTCAGCTGTGTCGCGACTGATTGGCGGTTCTGGTGTTGTCAGCCCGACCAGCAGGAAGTTCCCCACCACCTGGGCACCCCCTGGCTTCGCGGGCCAGTCTTCATCATCACCTGCACCTGTTATTTCATTAGCAGTGGCAACGTGGTGATTTTCTAGTTAACTTTTTGACTCTTCCATTATGTAAAGAAGAGCTTCTCCCATCAATGGTTTGTTTACTCTGATTTACAATCCACCGGGGCCGCAGGATAAATGCTTGACTCCTTCTCTCCACCTGTCAATTTTGGAAATAAAGAATCAGTGCCCTGGCGGACTTAGGGCTGGCTCATTTCTCGTTGTCTGTTTCCCGTCCCCTCTCGCCTGAGCCGGCTTTTATTTACCCTTTAGCGGAATTCCTCAGAGAAGTCTGTTGGTCTAATCTCCTCCTCCCAAGTATGCTTTTTTTTTTTTTTATTGAGAAAGGGTCTCACTCTTTTTCCCCGGGCTAGAGTGAGTGCTGTGGAGTCAGCCTAGCTCACAGCAACCTCAAACTCCTGGGCTCAAGCAATCCTCCTGCCTCAGCCTCCCGAGTAGCTGGGACTGCAGGCATGCACCACCATGCTAATTTTTTCTATATATTTTTAGTTGTCCAATTAATTTCTTTCTATTTTTAGTAGAGACAGGATTTCGCTCTTGCTCAGGCTGGTTTCGAACTCCTGAGCTCAAACAATCCGCCTGCCTCGGCCTCCCAGAGTGCTAGGATCACAGGCGTGAGCCACCGCGCCCGGCCTTCCACGTATGCTTTTGTAGCACCTCCTGCTTCTATAGCGGTTAAGAATATTTTAGTTGTAAATAATAAAACCCAATTTGAGACAGCTTAAGAAAAAAATATAGTTTATTGGAAAGATATTGGTAACTGCAGAATCAAAGGAAGAATAGCCAGAAAGAGGGGTAGTCAGGGCAGCTCTGAGCACCCCGGCAACCGGCATTCCTGAACTTTCTCCTTAGAGGGCCACTGTTTATGTGACTCAGCCGCATTGAACCCCGGAACCTGGGTGCGACAGCTCAGCCGCTGCATGGTTAGAGACAACCGTCCCCACGAAAGGCCACCCTTACTTCTGACACCGATTGCAATTTAGGGGGTTCCCAAAACCACCCTCAGTTTTGATCATTTGCCAGCTAGAAGGACCCACAGAACTTAACAGAAAGCTGTTACACTCATGGTACGGTTTCTTACAGAGAAAGGAAACAGATTAAGATCAGCCAAGGACAGAGATGCGGGAAGGGCTCCCCCGCACAGAGCTTCCGGCCGTCCTCTCTGCATTTGTTGTGGGCAGCGAGGCTCTTCCCAGCCACGATGTGGCAACGCAGGGGGCGTCGCCATCTGTGGGAGCCGGCCAGAGCTTTGGTGCCCAGTAGTCTCCAGCCCCTCCCGGAGGTCAGACTGGTGCCTTCGGTCTTCAGTCCTGTCCAGAGGCAGAACTGACACCAGGTAGCCCAAATCCCCCGTCAGAAATCACACTGTTAGACCGTTGGTGGGCAAAGCTCTCTCCTCTGCTTCCCGCCAGCCCAGCACCTTACCATGTTTAAGACAATGCTGGATCCCAACGCTAAAATCACTGACTTTCTAAGAAAATTGCCCATTCATTAGTGAACTGATAACTGTGCTTTATGTTCAATACGGATGTGCACATAGATTGCCAAATTGCCAGGAAAACATTCACAGTGACACTTATTAATTATATCAAGTATTGTCAATGAGGAAAAGAAAAAGAGTATTATGTTAAGGTCAGGGTTTTTCATCCAGTAAGCACGCTTTTTGTGTGTATATTGCCAAGTGGGGATAAAATCCTCGTTCAATACACTCATGTTTTGCCAAGCAGGCATGAGGCTTATTCCAAAAACTGCCAGTGTATTTGGTGTCACTAAGACGTGTTCATTCAGATCTGAGTAGCCTTAGCCAACAGATATGTTTTCACTTGTGCATTTTTTTCTCCTAAGTGTTCATGGGAAAACTATTTATAACTTTTCCCAAAGGAGAACTTCTGAACAGATTTGAGTGGAATTCACATGTTCAAACCTTAGGTGCTGTCTGAACAACCCCTGTAAGTAAGCGAGGGGCCATGCGATTCAGAGAGCTTGGTTTCCACAAAGCTCCGGATGCCTCAGGAGCTGCACACACCTGTGTGACGCGTCCGGCTCCTGGATGGGGCAGTGGAGTGCGGAGGAACTCTGGGCTGCAGTGCGGGGCACCCACCTTCACAGTTTCTCCAGCTGAGTGGCCACCTTCGCTGCCTCGGCCCCCTCTGAAGAGGTCGCTCACCAGCGTGGGGACAGGATGGCAGGAATCCCTTCCCTGCTCTGCCTCCCGCATCCCCGTGCATTCGCACACGCACTCGTGCCTCGGGCTTCTCAGAGTCCCTGCCCTCAACCCACGTGGTACAGAATCCACAGGCATTAGGACAGTGTGACAAAGCCAGCACTTTGGCTTCTGCTCTTGCCAGTGCATCCCTTTGTGTCACACTGAAAGGCCAGGCCTCGCTGCCCAGACGTCCCTTAATAGAATTTGGAGGGGTAAGTGCCCTTTCTTCACCTGTTTCCTCCCCCATTTCTTGGTCGTTTCACATCATCCTCTCTCTGAAGTTAGTAGGTCTTAAACCTTCTCTGTTGTCTTAGACATTTTCCCAGCCTCTGCCTCGAGCTGTAAATCAAAGCTCTCATCTCTGTCTGCTGCCAAGCAAAGGAGAGGTACAAACCCGGGAGCCCAAGATTAGAAGAAGTTGGGAAGGAGTTTTGGGTGATTCTCCATTTCCCAGAGGTAGTTTGGTTTTTGCTTTTCCTTGGTTGTTCTCAAGTATATATTTGAAAAATTAGAGCCCACATTGCAAGATTTAATCTCTTTCCCATTGCTCTCTTTGGGTCTTCATATGAACCCAAAGCTCCACCTTAACCCTGGTTGGCATAAATGTGAGTTTACGATGATAAAAGGGTATTAGTTCCACTCTGACCTTGAATTGCATGACAAAGTCTCTTCCAACAAATTGGCATTGGTAGGATCCATGCCAAAGTCCCCTTCCCTAATTCCTGAGTAATCCAACCACATATATATTTTTTTATTTCAGCATATTATGGGGGTACAGATGTTTAGGCCCTTGCACCCCCTCCCCCACCAAGTCCAAGCTTCAAGCGTGTCCATCCCCCGATGGTGCGCATGGCACTCTTTGTGTATGCTTATACCCGTCCCCTCCTCCCTCCTCCCCCCTCCCCACGGCCCGACATCCAATAAATGTTATTCTTATACGTGCACTTATGTCCAACCGCATATTTTTGATCCCATCTGTATAATTCCACTGATAGACATGTTCTTGCTTCTTCCCACCTCGCCATTTGCTCTTTTCCGTAACTGCTGTTTAAGCGTGCGGAGTGGAGGGGTCGGGGCAGCTGTTTCCACAGCCTGCAGGTGTCCCTGGGTGAGTGCGATACTCAGTGAGAGACGGGGTAACAAAGCCCATGGATGACCAGAGAGGTCTCTGTTGAGACACTCTCATGACTTCCTAGAAGAGTATGAGCATGTTTTTGGCGATCGTGTTAAAGAGTAAAGTGCCACCCACAGCATTTGACACGGGCATGACGCGGGCCGTCAGCACACCAGTGCCTTGAGCATTTTTCTCCAAGACCCAAATAAAACTACCCTACTCATCCTTGGGTCATGTAGTTATTAACCGACACCATCGAACTATTATGTCTTACACATCCATTGCTGGAAAACCTTCTGGACCTGGTCACCTTACGTGTTTGCCTGGTGGGCAGGCCGGGCACAGGGCCTGAAACTCCGCACCTGGTTTTCCCAGGAGACTGCCCCAGGCCGGGCAGCTGAAGGCCAGGCAGAGCATCTGGGCCAACTCAGCCACTCCTCGCCCCGGGCGCGGGGCCATCTACAGGGTTGGGAAAGTCTCCCTTCCTCCACCCCACGAATCGCCAGGCCTGGTAAACAGCATCATGTGGTGGAGACCGCTAGTCTCAAACACGCCTTCTTCCACAGTGATAGAATTAAAACTGAGCACACGGCTGCCCAGATAGAGAGAACGTTTCCAGATACTCTTGAGCCAGGTGTGCCCAAGTGACTAATCACTAAGTGACTAAGCAATGAACAACTTCCGCCTCATTGCTTAAAAGGAAATTGCTTGTTCTGGACTTCTGCCCTGTCTTTCTCTTGACATGGAAAACCAAAGTACCCAGCTTTGCATAGGCATGTGAGGACAAGGACCTAATACAGGGGTCTTAGAAGCTTTTGTGCCATCAACTCCTTAGAACATCTGGTAAAATCTATGGATCCCTTCTCAGAAAACTGTTTTTAAGTGCATAAAATAAAATACACCAGGCCAGGCGCGGTGGCTCACGCCTGTAGTCCTAGCTCTCTGGGAGGCTGAGGTGGGCGGATCGTTTGAGCTCAGGAGTTCAAGACCAGCCTGAGCAAGAGCGAGACCCCGTCTCTACCAAAAATAGAAAGAAATTAATTGGATAACTAAAAATATATAGAAAAAATTAGCCGGGCATGGTGGCGCATGCCTGTAGTCCCAGCTACTCGGGAGGCTGAGGCAGAAGGATCACTGGAGCCTAGGAGTCTGAGGTTGCTGTGAGCTAGGCTGACACCACAGCACTCACTCTAGCCAGGGCAACAAAGTGAGACTCTGCCTCAAAAAAAAAATAAAATAAAATACACCAAAACACATCCACCAGAGTAGATAAAGTTTAAATGACTTGGATGCAGTGGCTCATGCCTGTAATCTTAATACTTTGGAGGCCAAGGTGGAAGGATCACTTGAGACCAGAAGTTCAAGACCAAGCTGAGCAACATAGCAAGACTCCCATTTCTACAAAAAATAGAAAAATTTGCTGGGCATGCAGCTTGTGCATGCAGTCCTAGTTACTCGGGAGGCTGAGGCAGGCCCAGGAGTTGGAGGCTGCAATAAGCTATGACGACATCACTGCACTCTAGCCCAGGCAACAGTGTGAGACCTCATCTCTAAATTTAATTAATTAATTAAGTAGAATGTGCAACCTCATTTGATGTGTGATTATTTAATTGAAATCTCACTAAGCTTTTACACTATGAGACTACTAAAGAGAAATACAAGTTTAATTTCTTTTTTTTAGAGACAGGTTCTCACTCCGTTGCCCAGGCTGGAATACAGAGACCTCATCATAGCTCACTGCAACCTCAAACTCCTGGGCTCTAGTGGTCTTCCTGCCTCAGCCTCCTGAGCAGCTGGGAGTACAGGCGTGTGCCACCGCACTTGGCTAATTTTTCTATTTTTTGTAGAGATAGGATCTCGCTCTTGCTCAGGCTGATCTCAAACTCCTGGTCTCAAGCAATCCTCCCACCTCAGCCTCCCAGTGTGCATATGTTTAATTTTAAAAATTTTATTAGCTATTGAAGAATTTTATAAAAGTTTTATTTCTTTAAAGTTTTGAGGTAGTTAAAAAGAAATCTAGTATAATTATATAGTTTGAAATATCTAAGAAAATATAAATTGTAAAAGCCCCTTTAAAAGTAATGTCTAAAATGTGTTAAATTAGTAAATAGAATAAGATATGAAAATTGAACTTAAATGCCTAAGAACTAGGTTTTTATGAATTTAATTAATTGCATATTAATTTTTACAGTCAAAGAAAATCCCCGACAAAGGAACAAAAAGTCTGATTTAATCAAGTCAAAACTGAGATACCATTCCTGAGGGCCACTGCCCAGAAACTCGTGTTGGTAACTCAGGGGAGAGACCCCTCGCACTAGGCAGGTTGCCGAGTCACCTGAGAAGCTTGTTTAAAATACAGACGTCACCTCCACTACCAAACCAAATCAGGAATCTGGGTGCAGCCTGGAGCTGTGGGCTTCTGCCTCCTCCTGCACCGAGGATGAAGAGACTATGGTGCATTGAAGCATGTTCAATATTAATTTCATTCGTCACCATGCTTTTCGTGAGGAACTGAATATGCTTTATATACCATACCTGCTAGTATCTGAATATAGTTGTCCTCAGTGTCCCTGGGGGATTGCTTCTGGGACCCCTCCCCACTTCCCTAATCCCACCCCCCCTACACCGGATACCAAAATTCACGGATGCTCAAGTCCCCTATATAAAATGGTGTAGTATTTGCATGTAACCTGTGCACATCCTCCTGTATACTTTAAATCATCTCTAGATTACTTATAATGCCAATACAATGCATACACACCATTCCGCTCTCCCAGATTCAACATAATACTTGGCCTGTGGCAAATTCAACTTTCGCTTTTTGCATATTTGTGGAATTTTTTTTCCTGGATATTTTTGATCCATGGTTGGTTGAATCCATGGATATGGAACCCACAGGTACAGAAGGCCGACTGTATGTGTAATAATAACCCCAGGCATAGTGGACTTACAGACGTCTCCATGGTAACGATTCACTCCGGTCTCCATGGTGAGCTTCATAAGGACCCTCAAATTTACTTTATTTAAAATTCTAAATACTTTGCTGTTGATAGACACACATAGAGAGTTATATTTTTAAAATAACTCTCTGGTACTATTTCAGTAAAGTACTAGAAAGGGAAAAAAGGAAATAGGAAGAAAAGTAATAGTAATAAATCAGTACTTCTCATGAAAGCTCATTTTATAGGGCAATGAATTAGAATATCAAAACCAAATGATGGAAAACCGAATTAAACAGCCTGCATAATTTCTTTATCTGACACCGATTTGTCAGAATTCATTTTTGTATTATTTAATACAGAAAGTGAATCATTATTCAACTAGGCATCACTTTTATGAATTAAAAACCTATAAATCTTCTGAATATCCTTTTTTCAGGAAACATTTCTCTTTTGTACAATGTGCAGCTCACTCAGATGTCTGATCATGGCAGAATCAAATGAAAAAATGTTGCTGAATCAAACTGCCATTCCCTCATGGGGAGGACACCTTCCAATTAAACACAGGATTTAAAAAGAAGAGTTGTAACACTAATTGTCCCTTCAAAAGTGTCACAAAGTAAGTGTACCACCCAACTACCACCCAATTAGGAGGATGTACCCCCCACCTAAGCCTGGCGGAGCGTGTGAAGGCAGCCTCAAGCATTATCTTCACCCGTGTTACTTTATTGTATTTTACCACATCTTATCTTGCTTACACTTTTGGAACAAAGGACTTTCATTCTTCTATTATCACGGGATTTTAGTCTTGTCACACATAAGTGACATTGACCTTCTTTTTAAAAACAACCACCCTTCTGAAAGAATTATAGATGTTACCACTGGTGATTTGGGAAGAAAAGAGGGTAGGTTCTGTTTGGCCCCTCAAAGATCTGCTTCTGGTCTGGTCTCTGACACTACCTGTATGTCTTTTTAAAGTCACTTAGCATCCTGAGGCCTCACTTTCTTCATCTATAAGATAAATTGCAAAAAAATAGATGATCTCTAAGTTCCCTTCCAGGTTTAGAATTTCGTCCTCTGCTGGCCTGGCACAGTGCCAGCGGTCAAGTTTGTGTTGGACGCTGAGGTCACGTGGTCTCAAGTGGCACAGCTGGTGGTCTGGGGCTGAGTGGAGAACAAGCCCAGAGGGTGCTGGGCTGACAGCGATAAAAGATCAGTGCGTGCCATTGAGTCTGTTGTCCGAGAGGCAGCACCACGAGGGTCAGGAGCTCACTCCAAATCAGCAAGAGCTCTCCCTGGGGAGCTGGAAAGCTGGAGCCTTGGAAAAGCCACGCTGGAAACTGATGGTGCCGGGAGCGTGAGCAGTTTATCGCCACTTGGCTTAGACAAATTTCACGCAGCAGTCCGCTGGTCACCTGTGTGGTTTTTATTAAATCAGCCACTCCATGCCTGGGATATCTTTAGCCCTGGATCTCCATAAAGGTGACATTCAGTCTCTGCTACGGTGTGTGGTGGATGGGATCATGGCCCCCAAAGATGTCCACATCCTAATCCCTGGAACCTGTGTGGTGTTGCATGGCAAAGGGAAATTAAGGTCAAAGAGGGAATTAGGGTTGCTAATCAGCTGACCCTACAATAGCAGATTATCCTGGACTATCCAGATGGGGCCAACGGAATCACAAGAGTCTTTTAAAGCAGAAGAGAGGCAGAGGAGGAAGGTCAGAGGCAGAGAGAGATTTGAAGATGCTCCGTTGCTGGTTTTGAAGATGGAAGAAGGGGCCACGAGCCAACAAATGCAGGTGGCCTGCAGCAAAGGGAAGGAAATAGATTTTCCCCCGGAGCTTCCGGAAGGAACACAGCTCTGCCAAAACCCTGGTTTTATCTCAGTGAGTCCCACTCTCGGACTTCAGGACTGTAAAAGAATAAGTTTGTGTTGTTTTAAGGTACTAAAACAATACAGACGCTGCAGTTTGTAACAGCAGCAATAGGAAGGAAGCTAATAGACGGTACGTATTCTAATGTTTCAGATTTACTATAATGATTCCATTAAGATGATGAATTTAAAGCAAAATAAATAGTAAGGTAAAAATTCCAGAATGAAACTACAAGGAAATGAAATGCACATTATTCTTTTCAGTTAAAAAAATACACTTGTTCCTTCGTTCAGTGCCACTATGAGCTGTGAGCCCCAATTGATGACGGAGATGGAACGAGGTGCCCAGACAGAGAGGGGGAAAAATTAAGGACCGGGAATGAAAATTGCATTGAACCTGGGAGTTGTTCAACACCAGGCTCCAAATTCAGGAGAGCCATCAGAAGACCAGAAACACATGGGTGCTGAGTCCTCACAAGGCATCTGGCCAAGCAAGTGTCAGAGGCCAGATCAAGACTGAGTAAGGAACCAGAACCTGCAGGAGTCCTGAAGTTTAAGGCAGGGCCAGAAGCTAGGAAGAACATAATGACAGCAGGCACAGGGAGTCCAACGAGGAAGGCTTTACAGTCAGGGGCCTCTGCATCCGCCCGCGTGCCCCCTGCTGAGAGTCCGCAGCCCACAGAGGTAGGTCTGAGTCAGAGGGATTAGGGAAATGCCGGTTAGGTTAAACTTGCAGGTGGGCAGGTGGGGCCACAGCAAAGGACATATTTTGACATGTACTCGATTATAGAATAAGTGATTTTGTTTATCTGATCATTTAAAAAACTTTTCACTCTGAAAAATTTCAGACGTACACCAAAGACAGCAAGTTTTATCTGTACCGTCAACTACTTGTCCCCCTAGGAGAAGCAAATCCCAGACATATCACTTCTTCTGTAAATATTTCAGCATTGGTCTCTAAAAGATAAGGAGTCTATCTGACCAATTTCTTTCTTTCTTTTTTCTTTTTT
>CAUYSK010014503.1:0-10052 GCA_963575035.1 Avahi laniger | reverse complement strand
ACACTACAAAGCTGACAGAAATTTCGTTTTATTCTAGAAAAAAGTAATATGTCGACTCATGTCCTTAGTTATTTTTATGCCCCAGTTTTTACCCCCTGCATTGAAAGCCAGATGGCTTTGTATTAGGTTTTCTTAGTGAAATCATAGCAAAGAACAATTCTATTAATGTCTTGACTGTGGTAAAAGAGCCATAAATAATTCAAACCTTTATAGATTTCACAATATTGACACTGACCAGAAAGCCTGTAAAATTAATTGATATATAATATACTTAAACCAGAATTTGCATCTCCATGAGTATCCATGATTTCCTAAAAGGGGGTTGAACTGGCATAAAAATTTCCTGAGCATTCAGCATCTCTCTCCTAGGACCCTGGTCAGCAGAGATAGCGTGAAGAGGAATCAAGAGAAAGATGATGGAGCATGATGTACACCAACAGTCCACAACCTTTTTGGCATCAGGGACCGGTTTCACGGAAGACAATTTTTCCATGAACAGTGGGGAGACGGAGGGAAGAAGGCTGAGCTGAGGCAGTGATGCAAGTGATGGGGGTGGCTGTAAATACCAATGAAGCTTCCCTTGCTCACCTGCCACTCACATCTTGCTGTGCAACACAGTTACTAAGTTTCATGGAAGACAATTTTTCCACGAACTGGGGTGGGGCTTCGGGGGCTGGGAGGCAGAGCTCAGGTGATGATGTCTGGCCAGGGTTCCTAACAGGCCATGGACCGGCACCAGGTGCGGCCTGGAGGTTGGGGACCACAGATGTACATGTTTCTCTGGGTACAGGTTTTGGGTGAACCCCTCTTGTATAACATGATGCTGAGCTGCTGAGTTTCTTATAGAGTGTGTTCATATCTCTGTAACTATTGAGGGAAGGGGGACAAACACACACAAAAAAATCCTCAAATGCATTCATCTACTACATGACTGCAATTTTTTTGCCATTTTATCTGTGAATTTACCTGAATCCTCACCTATTCTTTCTTTCTTCTTTCGGATATCAGTTAAAGAAATATCCCTTTTTGACCAAGGCTCTGTATCTAGTCTCCCTGTGTCTTATTTCTTTCACTCTTTCATTCACTTTTCATAAAAGATATACCTTTTGCTTCCCATGTTGTCAGTTCCTTATTTATTACATTCTTTTTATCAATATTTATACATGCACATGTCTCTTTCCTTGAAATAAGAGATAAAGATAGAAACAAGCAGAGAAGAGAGAGAGAGAGAGAGAGAGAGAGAGAGAGAAAATATGAGAATATTTGGGGCTTATATTAAATATTGAAGTCTTAAAGAAGAAAATGATAAAGGAACATTCAAAACCAAACTACTACGTAATTAGTGCTTGAAGTTAAAAAATCACTTTATCGTTCTGGGAAGAATGTCCTTTCCCTCACATAAAGCTACTTCCTATATTGTTAATTTCAGTTTTTACAGTAACTGGGATACTTACTGGGATCAACCCAAATGACAGAAATGGGAAAAATGATATAAAAATCTCCTGGGGGATTTTGGGATAAAATTTATGGAATACATTAAAGGTCTTCCAAGAAATAGAATAATTACCTATGATACACCTGCTATATAATAGAAAAATATACATGGGCCCTATATAAAAGGGAGAAAAAAGGATCAGTGCAAATGTGCGTCGTTAAAGTAAATGGTAGGTCAAAATTCAATAATCATGAAATTGAAGAACTAGGACAGACCATTTGTTCCTGCACTCAAAGCCTTTCATTTTATCATATTATTAATTGTTTAAGTCACTTAACATACACTTAACTGAAGTCCCTGTTTGAAAAACACAATGCCATGTGTTGGGAATGTGGATATGAATAAAACCTGGCTCTGAACTTGTATAACTTACATCATGGTGAGGAAAACAGACAAGAAAGTGACAACGACAAAACTGTTGCATGAGTACAAGAATAGAGGTGCTCACCATGTATCAAGAGGATGTGAAGGAAGGGAGCAGAATTCAGCATGAAAGGTCAAGGAATGCATTTCAGTGGAAGTGAGAGTAAGGTGAATTTTAAAGGCTAAGTATGAGTTCACTGAGAAGATTAGGTAAAGAGGAGTGCTAGTCTGTAGTAATTGCATGAATTTAACCTAGAATAATTAAGGAATTTAGTAATCCCAAGCACGACACAGATATTTTGACTTTTGGTCCAGTGCTGTGCCCTCTGTTCTGGGCACAGTTATTTTGACCTAAGAATCTGCAAAACTTCAAGGATTCCTCCATGTCATTCCATGTACCCATCAAACACACTAGGACAATGGAGCACTCTTTGCACTATTATATTCCAAAAACACAGAACGGTTAACAGCCACATTTTGATAAGGACATATATGCCAGAAATTTGAAGACCCTGGCACCAGGTCTGTCTCTGCCAATAACTTACTAATTCAACAGTTAATTCATGCTGTTTCACAGATGTGGACATCGCTTTCTCTTCCGGGAAATGAAGTCAGATTTAGTGATCTCTAATTTTTCTTCTACTTTCTAACATTTTGTGTGTCTCTGATCTTATAATAGTAATATTAAATTCCTCCATGTTTTATAATAAATACAAATATAGCATAAATTTATATTGTGTAATATATTTAGCATATAAGTAATAAAATTCCAACTTATTTTCAATATATTTAAACATTCCATATGAGGGATTATTAAATGGGGGTGCATGGATCATGCTTCCAAGAGACTTTATAACTATACTGAAAATTATTGTATGTATCTGTCAGTCTATCTCTGTGTTTGTGTGGTGTGTGTGTGTGTGTGGATTCTTCCCCAAATACATAGCATAAATTTTAGCAGGGATTGATAACTGTCTTCAGTTCCCAAAAATAGGTCTACAATCTCCTCCCTTCTTCTACCTCACTTTCAGCCCCCACTGACCCTACCCTCTCCTCACCACACCAGACACATACAGACACACACACACACACATTATGAATCACTGTTATGGTATATGGTATATGTAGACTATGAATTTGGTTTTAGAAGTTGTATCAGCCATAGTCCAACCAATGGACTTCCAAAATGGAAACCAGTCTGTCATTTCAAACCAAGGGAATTTAATGAAGTGAGTTGTCCACATAGCTCCAAGATGGAGCTGAGTGGCCAACAGGGGATAATGAGACAATCTGCTGATGACCCACCTATTTCAGGAAGCCACTGGAACCACTGGGATGGAAGGACAAAGGGAAGAAGTAGTTCTATCAGAGTGCAGGGTCCAGGATCCCCAACCCAAAGCTGTAATCCCACAGGAGCTGCAGCTGTTAGAGTAGGGAACTAGGAGAAAGGGTTGAGACCAGATGCACAGGCTTGAAGATTGGGTGTAGGTGTTAAAGTAAAACCCTCAGGCAGAAACTGACTAGAGGAGCTGACAACCACAGGCAAGAACCAGCTTCAACCAGCTTGTCAGCCATCTCTATTACCACACATAAACATTGGCTTTTTACAATATTATTATGTTGCCATTTTAAAATTTCTCCACCTTTGAAATCACCATGACAGTGCTGAAACAACCATATAAAGTATAAAAATGAGAAGAAACCCAACTCCAAGAATTACCCAAATTCTTAGTAAAATCCAATGTCTTAGTCTTGAATATTTCTCCCCTCAATGAGTAAGACTTCAAAAGACCAAAATCCACTTCCTCCCAGTGCAAACGCTCCTTTTCAAGCCTGCCCACCCTTTCTTTTAGGTGTACTTTCACTTTCAATAATAAAAAGAAAAAGTAAAAGAAAAGCTGTTGCTTATTTGGCTCACGTGTTGTGTCCTGAAATTCTTTTCTCCCAATGATCACCAAGAAAGGAGAAAAACTTACACTTGGAGGCCGCTCACAAAGCCACAGAGGAGATACAACTGGAGATAGTGTCTGAGGACCTGAAGAAAATGGCTCTCACTGGCTGAACAAGAGGCAGCTCCCCTGTGAAACGGAACAGAGCAAAAAAGGTCAAGAGGTGGCTCTGGTCATAAACAATCAGAGAAAGCAGCAAGTTTTGAAAGAACATGTTCACCCTGCTCTTCTTGCTCTCTTCTTTATTTCTCACAATGATATCAGAACCATTTCTAGTAGTTACGCAGGCTCCGAAACTTTTAGTTTTCTTGGTTTTTCTCTTCTTCCTTGTCTTCAAAATCATATTCATATTAATTATATAATATTTCAGCCTTTCACTCCCTAATAATCCCTCATAGATTTTTCTCATTAACATCCAAATTGGTCTTTCTCCTTTTAGTTTCATTTCTCTTCTGACACATGCTACCACTGTCTCCATGTTGACCTCCATGAATCCCAATTCTGATCACATCACTCTCCTATCCCTCAAATTTTATAAAAGTCTAGATGTAGTAATGAGGCGTGATTACTTTATGAATGGATTCCACATTTGTAGCCTTTCAGAACTCGTCAATGTAGACTATGAACTTCCTCGTGGCAAAAAGGACTTGCCTGAACACAGTTCTAAGAGACTGGACCAAACTTGAGCCTGGCTTCTACCTCCACTAAGTGGTGTCTCTAAAGGTCACTCCAGCCCCGCTACTGAAGTTTTGCTCAGAAAAATGCAATGCTACAAAGCTGCAAAATGTACACTGTCCTATCCCAATCCTCATTGTCAAACTGCTTTCAGTAATTCTTCACTTACCCACTTTGTGATTTTCCTTCTCCCACAGCCACGCTCCCCCACCCAATTCCTCTTTGTTCCCTGCTTTTCACTTCCCTGTAGCTTCTTTTTGTTTTCTCTCTGTTCTCCCTATGAAAACCTCAGTCACTTTTGCCTTAGTTGGAGCAGAGGTCAGTTTATAGTGGAATCTCTCTCCCGTACTGCAGTAATTTAAATAAATCTGCCTCGATGCCGTTAGCCAGCATCAGGTGCTGTTATTCTTTGACATCAGACATGTACCCCGTTGAATGGCACTCGGAGCAGCTACACACTATAACCACTACACACTATAACCATCCTTGTCGTTTGTTTTATGATGCACCTTTGTCTGGAGAAACATTTTCTCTAAATTCACATGCCCAAATACGTGTTCACCTTTGAAGATCTGATCAAATGCAACTCCTCATAGTTAACTCACTTGTTAGTTATTAGTCCTTAGTTATTAATCTTACTCTCATCCTGGGTACATGAAAGTCTGAACTTTCTTCTTTGGCCCCTCTTATGGTTGGGAGAGTCCATGTGAATATTTGTACTTTGTGTCCACAGAGGAGACTCGTGTTTCTTCCTAGTTATTCAATACCAGTTCAAGAATTTCCATAATTTTTTTCTTCTCTCATATCAAGCAATAGTACCTAGAGTAGCTGCTCTGTCACTGAGTTCTGGAGTTGGAATAAAAGAAAGAGAGGCTCCAGTTGGCCCTCAGGGAATATGAGAGTTCCCATAGTTTCACATGAGTGACATTTTAAATGCTTTGTTACCGTAATATAATCTAACCTGACTATTTAGTTGACTGCACCTCTCCTAATAATTTCAGACTTTCTAAAATAGATTATATATAATTATTATATGTTTTTTAACGTTTTTGTTATTGTTATTTTTTTAGAGAAAAGATCTTGCTCTTTTGCCTATGCTGGAGTGCAGTGGAGAGATTATAGTTCACTGCAGCCTCGAACACCTGGACTCAAGTAATCCTTCTGCCTCAGCCTCCCAATAGTTAGGACTACAGGTATGTACCAGCATGCCTGGCTAATTTTTAATAAGTTTTGTAGAGACAGAGTCTCACTGTGTTTCCCAGGCTGATCTGGAACTCCTGGCCTCAAGCAATCCTCCCACCTCAGTCTCCCCAGTGATTACAGGTGTGAGCCACTGTGCCCAGACCATATGTATTTACTTTTTCTTCTACCACATTGGAAAGCTTTAGTGATAGGATTTGCTTTTAAGAATACTTTACACAGAGTAGGCACTTGAAAGATATCTTTTTTCTTACCAACGACTACAAAAATAAATAAATGAATTATTATACAACCCTATGACTGTTCTCCTTTATCTGTATTTTAAATCTAGAATTACATTTTTGGTGCATACTTTGTATCGAATAATCCTATATCCTCTCACTGAGGCAGCTACATTTGGCTTCCTAAGAGATTCTTTGTACTGTAAAGGGCATGGGAAAATCATTATTGATATACCCATAAGTTTTTTGTACATTTCCGAGATGTGTTGGCTGGTACAGGATTGGCCTTGATTATACTTGAAATGAAAGCACCAATACAGATTTAGAAAGTGCTGACACAGTATCGCTGACTTACATATCTATAACCAGTCTGTTTCCAATTTTACGAGAAGGTCTAGCTGGCAGTGTTAGCATTTTTCAAAAGTTGAAAGCAATAGGAAGTAACCTTAGGTTTAATAGGCTTGTTTTGCTAAGAATTTGATTTTTTTCTGTGAAAATTATTGATTCATTTCAACACTACACCATAGATAGTATTGTCAAAATTGTTTACTATTTGAAAATAGAATCAATGCTTAATAAGTAACATTAAAGTGGGGGGGATATTGCCATAGATAATTCAAATACACAGAGAGACACCAGATCGACTGCTTCCTACTTGTGGTACATATACACATATTCATGTATGTGCACACATATGTATATACATACATATATACATTTTTTTCTTTTAAATGAGTCACTTTTCAACAATCTGACCTGATTACTATTAAGAAGACCTGACTCAAGATAAAAGATATCACTTTATTTTTCACTGTAGTTTTAGAAGCTCTTGGTTGTTAGACACAGGAGTTCATTTGAGTAAATACACATAAATTGGGGTTTGTTGAAGGTCTTCAAGGGACTGAATGGTAATAGAACACAGCTAGTATCCATGGAAAGAAGAATTTGATCCTAAAAAATAAGCCAATGAGGCAGCTGTTTTCTAGCTTTATCTTTGGCACCAAATGTACTTCTGTCTCTCATTGTGATTTTTTGTGCCTGATTCTTTCTTCTGCTGTCTCAGCAAATGACTTAATCTCCATTGGTGAAAGAGACCTGTGCAAGCCTGGTCAATGTAGGCTTTAATTAACGCAGTCACAACTTCTTTTCTGTTTTTTTTTGTGTCTGTTATTTCTTCCTCCCAAGTTGTTTTGAAATAGTCATCACAGTCTATGGATGTCCATTCAAGAACCAAAAATTTTCTAACAAGGGAATAGGGGTATGTGGGAATAGTACCTCAAACTCATTCTTCTAGGTAGAACTGGTAAAGCAAATTGAACTATTAAAGAATATTGACTTGAACAATTTTGTTTGTGTCTGAAAGTGTGTGTGTGTTTTGATTTGACTGATAGCTAACATAGTAGAAGGATTCACAGTTGATTTTAATAGAAGAAAGCATTTCCTGCAAGATAACTGTTAAGGTTAAAAATAATAGTTAACTAAAATGCTAAGAATACCACCCAAGAAAAAGAATATGATGTGAAAAGCCAATTTATAAAAAGTAAGGTACAATATGAATTATTCTATTTATATATTTATAAACAAAATTTAACAGATAATAACTAATTTCATTTATCAATGAATGATACTAATATTTGGCACCATCATAATGATGATTTTAGAACATTCCTGTAAGATGTAATCCACATTTTTATTTTTATATATTTCACTTATATGTATCATAACAATCTTATTTTGTGTACAAATAAATAAACACCAATGGTCTTTCTCCAAAAGAACCACTAAAAAATCTTTATAAAGCACCCCCAGCAAAGTTTTATAGAATCTAAACATGCTAAAATTAGAATTACTTCCATTGATAAATTAGGAGATCGTTTTATTTATAAATATATTTTTTCTTGAAGGAGAATTTTCATTTTTCCAAGGTATGAAGCATTGTAACATGAGTAAATTATCAATGCATCTGTAGAATATCATGGAAATTAATGATCCATAAATGTTTCCTTAGAAATAGATCAGTCTCATGTGTAACCTAAACATTAGGATACAAATATTTATTCGGTATTATTTATGAATAAGCATTCTGGAGGCTCCAAAATTTCTGAAAAATTAACACAGGAAGCATGGTAGTAACAGTAATGCCTCTAATATCACAAAAGGCAGGAAAGAGCATCTAGGTGATTTATCATGTTTAGTTAGAGCCAAAGTTAGCAGCTCTTTGATACAAGTACAGAAAGTCTGAAACAAAGAAAATATTTCTGAGACTTAAAAGAAACTTTACACTATGCAAAGTAGCTCAAGGTGATGTCCTGAACTGTATAATTAGTCAATGAATGTTTATTTTGATAGAATAATGAGTGTATCAATTTGCTAGGAAAGTTGAAAGCGGTGCTCAGTGAGAAAGCTGTTGAATTCTATTGCAACATGTACTCTATTCTCCTTGATAATGATATCCAAATTAAAACCTCATGAGAAAGTAAGTAATTTTGTTAAAGCCTAAGCTTCCTCTGAATTGCAAATTATTACTTTTCCCAACATAACTATGATGGTCGCTTTCAGTTTCTGTTGTGAAACAGCAATTTTCAATGCCAAATTGACATTTAAGAGCATTGTGGGAACCTACCACAGGTCTTGCAGAAAATAGTATAGATTTGTTTGTTCGGGATTTATAGTGGAATTATAAAGATCCCCTTAGAACACTCAAAATTCCTGGCAAATCTCGCCGGTATCGATGAGTATTGAATCATTACTCTCTTGAATGGCAGAAATGCTGCTCCAGTCATCTTTATAAATTTCTTTATAATTTTGTAAACTGGATTCTTATAAGCATATTCACAAGACTTGAAATAACTTTTCCTTCCTTTGAAAAAGTGCCTATGCAGCCACCGTAGCTATCTAATGTCATTGCTAAATGCAATATTGCTATGAATACAATTCTTCTCAAGCAATTTATTTTCACGATTTCAATATGCAGAGATTTTTTTTCCCCTGGCATCTTATTTCTCTATTTTCTATAGCAAAGTTCAGTTAAAATCAGATATTTTAATATATTAAACAAAAAAAATCATGCACAAAAAATTTTCCCCAAAGTTTTCCAGTGGAATGACTTATGTTCTTGAACCACAGCCAGTTAATATTGGATATGTAACATACCAACCCAATCCTTAGTGACTTCAAATAAATAACATTCTAGGGATCAGCAATTTGGTGGTAGTGAAGGGTACCAGGCAGCTAGGCATATCTTTTGATTTTTATTGGGCTGGGTGGGCTGCGTGCTGACTGATCTAGCTTGGCCTATGCTGGGATGGCTCCTTTCTGCTTTAACAGGGCTCTCGCCCTCCTGCATGTTTGTCCAAGTTTGTTCCCATAGCATCTCCTTAGAGTTCCAATATACTGAGCAGAAGCATTTATGTCCTTTTGAGTTATATGAGACAGCATGACATTACTTCCTCCAAATTCTGTTGGCCAAAGCAGATCACAAGGTCAGCCCAGATTCAAATGCAGGAGAAATAGACTTTACCTTCTAATGACAGGAGTTTTAAAGTCACATTCCAAAGGGTAGAGATACAGGGAAGAATAAAGAATTTTGACTATTTTGTAGTTTACCACAAGTCTCATATCTCCAAAAGTTCCTTTCAGTATGGAAAGCAGTAAAGCACTAAAAAGAAAAGGATTCCTAGAAAGTGGACTTAGAATATACCTGGAAGCCCACATGAAATCACTGAAAATAGGGAATTTGGCCAGCTTCACAATCTCCCTAAGATTTTGTTTTCTTCTTAACTAGAAAACTGATATTTGTTCCAATCTGGTTCAGAGCAATTTCTACGCATGAGAAAATGGACACATCAATAATATGTACCATAAAAATTAGGCATTAATGACAAAGATATTTTAGTTTGCATGACAAAATACAGAAACATAAATCTAGAAAATAAATTATCAATGATAAGTAGTTCCTGCTACAGAAAAGTCAGCAAATGCAGCTACCAATATGGTGATGAGGTTGCTTTTTAAAGTGGGGACCAGCTTCAGAGACTCCCTGTTGAGTCAGCTTTGAAATATCACATTGCCTGTTGTTTAGAGAGTGACTAGAAGTCCATGAATTTCCAGTTTACTACCAGGAATAACTGTGACAATGTAAAATACTTG
>CAUYSK010014501.1:0-48863 GCA_963575035.1 Avahi laniger | reverse complement strand
GCTAATTTTTTCTATATATATTTTTAGCTGTCCAATTAATTTCTTTCTATTTTTGGTAGAGACAGGGTCTCGCTCTTGCTCAGGCTGGTCTCGAACTCCTGAGCTCAGAACGATCCACCCACCTCGGCCTCCCAGAGTGCTTGGATTACAGGCCTGAGCCACCGCGCCCGGCCTGAGGCTTCAGTTTTGAAGATGGATTGGGGAGGGGAGGGTTGGGCTGGGGGCAGGAGGCCGTTCTGTGGCAAGAGACCATAAGAACCTCAGTTTCCAGCTGTTGGGAATGGAGGGAAGGCAACGTAGCTAAGCAGATGACAAGAACTTTGTGCCTAAGTGGCCGTAGAGAAGGGGGAGGTGGGCACGCTGGATGATTCCCTTGATAGCTGCAGATTTTGATGGGCCTGAGGCTTATGCAAGTTTAGGAGCCCTCCTTGAGAAAAAGAAGAAAAAATAACAAATAACAAATCAAGCGCAGGACTCTGACATCTCTTCCCTCCTGTTTTTCTGTGGAGTTGTGCGTCCTCCCTGTCCCAGCTCCACGGCTGGTGGAGCTGCCTACTCACCTCCACGCCTTCCTCGGGCACATACCCAGGCCTGCCCGCACGGCTTCCCTCCTGCGGGCGCAGTGGCTGGCGTGGAGTCAGCCAGGTGACCCAGACCAAGCCAGTGAGACCCAACTCTGGGACTCCTGTTGGAGCTATTGGGAAATTGCCCAGTTTTTTGTTACATTCTCTTTTCTGCTGTGGCTGTGGAGGTGAGGATGTGAGCCTGCGCATTCTGGAGGCAAATTTCACACCAAAGGGGAGATGCTGGGGAAGTCAACGGAGGAGGAGGGCAGCTATGTGGAGACACGGTGGCTTATGATGGCTTTGACTGAGTCCCTGAAGCCAGTCATGCCTAAAGCTAGGTCTCCTAGCCTTTTTTGCCACATGAATCAATTAAGTCCACTTTTTGTCTAAGTCAGTTCGACTTTGTTTTCTGTCTGCCGTAACCAAAATATTCAACTTCCAGCTGTTCACCATAAAGAACTCTGGTGGGCCTTGCCTGGGTCACATACCTCCTTACTGGGCCTAGGGACGAATAGGGTAATCCCATTGACAGGTGTGCCATATGTCCGTCTCTGGTGGGAAAGGTGGCGTGGTGTTCATATACCAACAGTATTTCCTGGAGTGAGTGGTGAGCACTCTCCAAAGGAGGGAGGGAAGAGGAGCAGATGTGCCTTCCAAGAGGAATTTCAGGGAGCTTCCAGACGGCTGAACACGTGGAGGTTCCTGGAGGGTGACGTGTCTGGGGAGGGCGTAGAAGCTCTGCTCCCCTTCTCCCTCCCTTACCCCATGCGTCTCTTCATCTGGCTGTTCATCTTCTGGGAAAACTGATTTCGCATGAAGATGAGCAACAGCAAAGGATCACAGTCAAATCCCATACAAAGTTGTTATTACAAGGATGAAGGTAGTAAGGACAGGAGCATTTTAATAAATTCCATAAAGCATCCTTCTCACCCCCCCCAAACCAAGAGTGATTTCAGATTTTTCAGGGATCTGGAAAGTTGGTATTTGAGAAATCATCCAAAACCAGGCCTGGTTTCAAATCCTAATTCTGCTATTAACTGATTATGGCCGAGTTGTATATCCTTCCTCACTAAATCTTAGTTTTTGCTTACAAAATGGGACTAGATAATATTTACCTTTCCAGCGTTTTTATGAGTGATCCCTGTAAGTGGGGGTACCTGTGTAATTTATCATTTCAACAGGGACACTTTTGAGGGTGAAGCGAGCACACTATTAAGGGGCTTTATCAGAACTGCCTGACAAAAAAAATTATTAATGGTGCCCCTTTTACTCTCAAAAGTGTCCCTATCTAGGTGATGAATTTTATGATCTCACTGCCTGTCATGTGCCACATAGTAGGTGCTTAACAGTCTCTTAGTCTTTGAGCCTTCTAGGCGCCCTTCTGCCTTTAACGCATTGACTGCTACACAAAAAAACCCAGAAACTTTTCCTTGAGGCCACAGTGTTTTATCATGAAAATAGAATAAAAACTGAGTGTAATTTAAAGGTAAACATAAACAGAAAAATGAAATTTACTGATTTCTATTTATTTAATCCACATTTTTAGAATTAAATTGTCAATTATAACAATAAGAACATTAACAAGATTTTATATATGCTTCACGTGGCCCAGGGTCAAAACCAGAGTGAGTTAAATACAACTCTCAGGACAGTTAATGTGTTAATGATCAGTTCCTTTGTAGTTCTTTGTAATTTTCTGACATTGTGGATTTACAAGGTATATTCTCCAAAACATTGGTTATTATCTTGGTGGCAAGGGATGTGACAATATGATCCACAAATTTGCCTCAGTGAAAAATACTTTCTTACAATTCTCCAACAACTGCTTTTAATTAATGGGGATTTGGAAAGGTAGAGTTGACCTCTTCAACAGCATTTATTTCAATTCAAAGCTTTCTGTATATTAAAGGAGTGCCTAGTGAAAATACTTAAGATTGTTGGGCCACACCCTGGTAGATATTTTGTTATGTGAATTTTACTTAAACTTGAGCATTTGCTGACAGATTCTACTGTTAGAACTTGGTCAGGATTTTCTAAATTTATCCTGACAATGATA
Source organism: Avahi laniger (assembly GCA_963575035.1). NCBI lineage: Eukaryota > Metazoa > Chordata > Mammalia > Primates > Indriidae > Avahi > Avahi laniger. The sequence goes on along the minus strand of CAUYSK010014501.1, from coordinate 46,241 downwards.
AGTTAAAGATATATGCTTTAATAAGAAAACGCATATAAACACAACCCATATTAAAAAATGGGCAAAAGATCTGAGCAAACATTTCACAGAAAAGATACGAAGATGGCAAATAAGCACATGAAAAGATGCCCAGCGTCATCACTTATTAGGGAAATTCAAATTAAAACCATAATGAGATACCATACTTCACACTTATTAGAATGACTAAATTTAAAAAGACTTACCATACCAACCGTTGGCAAGAACGCAGAAGAACTGGAACTCTCATACACACTGGTGGGAATGTAAAATGGTACAATCATTTTGGAAAAAGTTTGGCAGTTAAAAAGTTGAACATATACCTTTTACATGATCCAGCCATTCTACTTGTAGGCATTTATTGGAGAGAAATGAAAGCATGTGTCCATACAAAGACTTGTGCATGAATATTCATTGCAGCTTTATTTGTAATAGCCCCAAACTGGAAACAACTAAAACGTTCATCCATAAGGGAATGGATGTATCCCTGCAATGAAATACTCTCAATAATAAAAAGGAATGGACTAATGAATCCATGAATCTCACACTAATTTTGCTGAGTGAAAGCAGCCAGACAAAACAGTGTATACAACGTATGATTCTATTTATATAAATTCTAGGAATGCAAACTAATGTATAGTGACATAAAGCATATTAGTGGTTGCCTGGTAAGTGGGGTGGGGAGGGAGGGTCACATGAGGAAACTTGGGTGTGATGGATAGGTCCATTGTCTACTTATAGTGATGGGTTTTAAAGGTATATATATGTATATATGTGTATGCATTAAACTGTACACTTTAAATATATATAATTTGCTGTATATCAATTATACCTCATTATCCAGAATTTTAAAAGTTTTTCTCATTTTATTTTTAAACATAGAATTACTTATTCCTGCTCAATGAGTTAAATTAGAAATGAAGGAAGCCTCTGGAGTACTGATGGAATCCTATAGGACCAACAATACTTTAAATAATAAGTTCCAGTGGCAATGTCAGAAAGAACTTCAAGTACCTTGGGGAAGATAACAGTTGACCAAAGAGCGTAAAAGTTAATGTTTACTTTAAAGCCCTGTAAGTGAACAGTGGCGTTAAGTGCATTTACATTGTCATACAGCCATTGCCACTATCCAGCTTCAGAACTTTTTCATTATCCCAGACTGAAACTCTGTATGCCTTAACAGTAACTCCCGTTAAACAATAAAATTCACTTTTTTCATGAAAGAATTGAATACAAGCATTGTTCCAAGCATGACCTTTAAGTAGGTAAAATGATTTTGGCCATGTTTTCCACCGCAGAACAGGAGCGGCCAGGCTTAGAATGCTGCAGGAAAGCTGTGCAGGTGCGCACTGAGATTTGTACCTCCAATCTGGCTGCCATTTCTCACGCTTGTAGGTCCCAAAGAAAACTGGATGAGGACTTGTGGGTGACATACCGCCACTGTCGCGCTACTGGAAAAACAGCCCAAACTGCTTGCTCCACTAATAGTGGGTCAATTGTGTCATCTTTGTGTGGGAAGAATGCCCTAATTATCATCATTACCACCGGACTAAATTAGCAAATCATTTAAAAATCATTTCACTTTCCTCTCTATTTTCCTCCTCCCCCTTCCTTCAAGCTCCACCCCCAATGTCATTGGGAAAATCCTTGAAAAGTTAAATTTAATAGCAGTTTTGTGCATTTCCTTTTCAAGGCGCTTTATTCACTTCTATTCTAGGACGGAAGCAGGTCGCCACACCTGGTTCCACGATCTCTTCAGGCACAGTAGCTGGTAGTTGGCAAAGAAAGCTCTCACACTTGGATCGCAGAGATTGAAACCTGTCCCAGGTGTGTGCTAGACAGTGGTGGCAAGGGGTGAAGCTTTGGAGGAGGAAGACCTCAGACAGGATACTTGGGTCTCCGAGTTTCAGCTTTCTCACCTCTAAAACGGACACGAAGTCTACCTAGCAGTCTTCTTGGGGGGAGGAGATGAGATAACGTTGGGAAGACATCTAGTACAGCACCAGGTGCGCAGGTGGGTTCCCTCCCTCCCACCAAATGATCTGAAGAAAGAAAGAAAGAAAGTGGTGAGCAGGAAAAGGGACCAAAGAATGGAGGCCGCTTCTGGTCTAAAGGATACTTTAGACAAAGGACTCCTGAATCAAAGAGGCCCCTGGATTCAAAAAAACAAGTAGAGCAATAGCCACCTGGGGTTTTGGACTAGCTGAATTCCGGATAAAGATGCTTGTAAAGAGGAGCTGGTGCGAATCCAGAAAAGAACTCGAAATGCCCCAGGCTTTGCCATGGCACATTCCCCAGTTTTTTCCGCTCTGCATTTAGAGGTTTAGACGAGTGAGCTCGAATTTGGCCAAAAGCCTTGACTGTTGCCGTGGCGGCAGCGGGGTAGAGGTCAGGCCAACAGGTGTGGGGAGGTGAGGGAGGAAGGAGCAGGTGTCGGTGGAGGCCCCGCCCTTGCTCCGGCACAGGGCCTCCAGGTTGCTCCCGGCGTTTCCAGCAGCGGGTGGAGGGGCCCTGTCCTCCATCTGGGCGTGTTGGGCCTCGCGCCGGGAAGGGGCAGACGGAGGCGGCGGGTCAGTGGCGGGCCAGCCCCGGTGGGCTTCCTCTCCCCTCCGCCGGCCGAGCGCCGCGGAGGATGCCTGGAGGCTGACGTGAACCCCCGGCGGCCGGGAAGCCCTCAGGCGCCGGGCGCGGGGCGGGCGAGGCCGGCTGCCAGTCCGCGGGGCCCAGCCCGGAGGAGGGGCCGCCTCGCCGCGGGTCCGGGTGGCGTGAGGGCTGGGGCGGGGGCCCGGGCCCCGAGCGGGGAGGGAGCCGGCCCTTCAATTGGCCGCACCGGCCCCTTGCCCGGGAGGCGGGAGGAGGCGGCCCTCCATTGGTCGGGCTCGGCGGCCAATCCCCGAAGGCCTCGAGGAAGAGGTGGGGGCAGTTTGTGGGGAGCCGCGGTGCGGGCAGCAAGCGAGGCAGCCAGCGGGATTCCGGAGCGGACCCGGAGGCTCTGCGGGACCCAGTCGGGACCGAGTCGCCGAGAGAGGCACTGCCCGCGCCCCGCCGCTGCGACGGTCTCCTGCGCCGCCCTGAGGAACCAGCTCCGAGCATCTCCCGCAGCGGTCACGCTTCGGGGCCAGGAGCGGGAAGCCAAGTGCCATAGACCCCCGGACCCGAGCGCAGCCTCTTCCCGCCGCCCGAACCACCATGACCCACTTCAACAAGGGCCCTTCCTACGGGCTCTCGGCCGAGGTCAAGAACAAGGTGCGCCCGGGCTCGTGCGGGCGGGGCGACCCCTGGGCGAGGGGTGCGAGACGCGGCCGGGGGGACGCTGAGACTGGGGGGGCGCTGGGCCGTGCTTTCGCCCCCTCGCGCCCTAGCTTGCCGTCTTCGCGGAGCGATGTCGAGGCGGCGGGAGCGTTGCTGCACGCTCCCGTCCCGTCCCGTCCCGTCCCAGGCTCGCGGCCCCGGCTCCCGGGCGCTCTCCTGGCTTTGTTCCCGCGCGGTGGGCCGGGACTGGCGGCGGGCGGTGGGTTCCCGGCGCCTGGGATCCCGCAGCGTCGAGCTCTGTCTGCGGCGGCTGTTCGGTGCCTGCAGGACGGGCCCATCCGGGAAGGGGGCGCTCCTGCGTGGCCATCCGCCCTTAGGCGGGGCGCGTCCGCGCGCCTGGGGACCCAGCGAGCAGCTGCCGCGGCCCCCGCCATCCGCCCCGGCCCAGGCTGCCGTCCGGGCCGCGCCTCCTCCCACCTCGGCCCCCCGACCAAATTCAGCAGCGGACGAAGTTAGGCGGTTACGTGGCTAACCCGGTCCCCTCCTCGCCTCCTTCAAAGGAGGGAGACCGCTGAGTGTCCCACCGATCCCAGGGTCCCCGGGAGGAACGAGGGCCGGTCCAGGACCCTTCAAGGTTCGAGAGTCTCGGAGCCTTGAGGGGAATTGCTGCTGCTTCTGCGGAAAACGGAAACAAAGCCGGAGCGCGCCGCTGTGGGAGTTCTATCTGCTGTAGACTTGAGACTTTTCATAAAACACTGAGAAGTTTGTAGTACATTAGACTTTAACGATATCAAGGAGTATTTTTGTGGGTTGCTTTTGTCTAAGGTTTATTTGCTGAGGCGGGTTGTATTTTGGAGCGATTGGGATTTGGTGACGCTCAGCTTTGCCACTGAGCGTAAGAATGCGTTAGGTTTATCGCAGGGACTTTTGACCTGGGAAAGAGATGAGAGGCGTCCCGCTCCCCAAATCCTCTCCTTCCTTCCTCCCTCCCTGCATTCCAAGTCCATGACATCAGGGGTTTCTGGGGGGAGAGACCAGCCAATCGGCGCGGAACTGCGCACAGAACGCTCATTGTCTCCTTTCTGCTGTTCTGGCCAAAGCTCCACAAAGGAGGGCTGCTGTGGTTTAATTCCCATTAACCTCCCGGGAGCCGAGGCACGTCAGGATTGCCACCGCACCGTCCGGCCGCTGGAAGAATGCGCTGGCATTGTCAGATCTGTGACATCCCAGTGCTGTGGGCGGAGGCCGTGCGACGTGAACTATGGTAGAGTTAATGAAGCGCACCATGGTCAAACCCCAGAGGAGAGTCGTGGCTCTTGTACAGTCTACGCATCATATTATAATTCGTTAATAGACTTTGAACAATCTTTGAAACAGGGAGTTGATTTTAGTCTTTGCATCTAAAATTGGAATGTTTAGGTCCTTTGCCTTTTCAAACGTGCTACCCATATTAGAAAACAGTTTCCTAAACATCTTAAAAAAGGTGAGCGGTTTGTATATAATTTAGTACAAACTTCACCAACTGAAAACTTTGTAACAAAATATTTTTCCTTCTTTCCAAGGTGTACAAAATGAGCTTTAGGAAGCTTTCAGAGGAATCAGTGATACCCTGGCCTGGCTTGTGCACATTAATTGCAATTCGCCCCAGTGAGTCTTGGGTGGCAGCAGTTGAATCTCTTTACTACCTTTTGCATTGTAAATGAGGTACTGATAACTTCAGCAGTCCTTCAGGTGACTCACTTTTTTTGGATGTTAATATCCACGCTAATTTTCTTTTTGTTGACTAACATAGTTTCTGCCCTTTCCCTCCCTTAATATATTGAACACATCCAAGGAAATGCATAGATTGAGGCTAAATCACTGTAATTATTATAAATGTTTAAAAACAGTAAAACCGTAGTTTTCAGAACCTTGGGAAAGACTGTAGGTTTATCCCTTTAAGCCCCAAACCCATTTTTTAATAACCCATTTAATTTATGTGGTCCTTTCATAGGAAGTCTTTGATCTTAATAGCAGAGCAGTCCTGCATGGTGGCGAGGATTGCTGGGATTATCCAATGTCATTTACAGATCAGTGCACTGAAGCTCAGAAGTTGGAATATTCTAAGATTTTTAACTCTAAAAGTGATGTCTTAGTTTAATGTAGTACTTATAGATGTTCTTCTAAATAAGTCACTATTGTCTGTCCCTTTCCCTCCAGTTTTTGCTATCCACCTGTCACTTGACATTGTGGTTATTCATGTAATACTGTTTCTGATCTGTTCTGGGTTTGGAAATCAAATGTTCCTAGGTCTTTGAGACTTTTGCAGACAGGGTCTCACTCTGTCACTCGTGGCTATAGCGCAGTGGCATCATCATAGCTCACTGCAGCCTCAAATTCCTGGGCTCAAGGGATCCTCCTGCCTGAGCTTTCCAAGTAGCTGGAACTGTAGGTGTGCACCACCAGGGCCAGCTAATTTTTCTATTTTTTGTAGAGATGGGGTCTCATTCTTGCTCAGGCTGGCGTCAAACTCCTGGCCTCAAGCAGTCTTCCTGCCTGGGCCTCCCAAAGTGCTAGGATTATAGGCTATGAGCCACCATGCCTGGCTGACATAGTGAATTTTGACTAAGGCTCAGGACGGCAGAGTGATGGGTGGGTATATGGAAATGTGAACTTCAACTTTGCTTGGTTTGACACGTTTTGTTTCCTTCCTGTTTTTCCTTTATGTATTGCATAATTGATATTGACATGTTGCTTGAACGCTAGATTCCCCTGTCCCCCTTAAACATCATTTACCAAGTGAAAGAAGTATAAACGTTCTGGGGAAGCATTGTGGAGTAGGCCTGGGGGTCCAGCATATGTGGGTTGTAGTTCCCCTCTGCCGTTACTGCCTTGTATGATGCTGGGCAAGTTATTTGACATGGTTTCCTACTCTGTAAAATGGAAGGAAATGATAGTTACCACCTCCAAACATTGTGTTGTGATGTGTCTGGCTTACAGTAAGTACTCTATGACTATATTGTAGCTATTAGCTCTTAGTAATAGGAAGTTATTGGTGTTATATTTCTTTGATTTGTATGTCCCTGCCTCTTTAAGTATTCAGTTTGTATTAATAGCTTTTGGTTTTTTTATACTCTAGCTATGAAAGTAGTTCATCAATGAATTGAGGAAGTCTTTGATCTTAAATACTTTTAATCAGTGAAATTTCCAGGAAAAATCTTTAAGGCATTAAGGAGATTATAATACATGGCAGAACACACAAACTTAACTGTTTTTAAAATAGGCAAGAAGATGTTTGAAAACAGCCTAAAAAATTAGAATCAGCCTGGAACCTATGAACAAAGTCTCTTTAATAAGAACAGAAGAAAAAAATGACCCCAAAGGATCAGTAATTTGCAGTCTACCAAAAAATGTAAGAAAGTACAAGGGCCAGGGAAAACACAGACGCTGGTGTAGATGGTTCAGTGGAGGATGGAAACACTCATGAGGTAATGGGCCTAGAGGTACTCACAGGTGAACCAGGCCCTTGAATCCATCTTGGGAATGCAAATGACAAGTGAAACAGCTCTGTGTCTCATACGCCATAAAAAAACATAACAGGTCCTCAAGGGAAGCATGGCATTTCCTTGACTCTGAACAAAATGCTGGAGTCAGGGTAGTTTCTCTCGAGTTGCGGATGCAATGAAGCATGTCCTCACTAGACTTAGAGCAAATGCTTCAGGGAAAGTAGAAGAAATAAACTGATGGACGGGATGGGGTGGGGAGACTGAAATAATCTTACCTTGGTATATTTTTTGGGAGGAGGCTAATTGAAATATTAAGAAGAATGGGCGGGGCGTGGTGGCTCACGCCTGTAATCCTCTGGGAGGCTGAGGGGGGTGGATTGCTCAAGGTCAGGAGTTCGAGACCAGCCTGAGCAAGAGCGAGACCCCATCTCTACTAAAAATAGAAAGAAATTATCTGGACAGCTAAAAATACTTATACAGAAAAAATTAACTGGACATGGTGGCGCATGCCTATAGTCCCAACTACTCAGGAGGCTGAGGCAGTAGGATCGTTTGAGCCCAGGAGTTTGAGGTTGCTGTGAGCTAGGCTGACACCACGGCACTCTAGCCAGGGCAACAGAGCCAGATTCTGTCTCAATCAATCAATTAATCAATCAATAAAAATAAAGAGAAGCTGGGACGTGAGAAAGCGGAGATGATGATGATATAAAACTACTGGAGGAAGTTTTGCTGGTAAAGCAAATAAATAAGACAGCTGCAGGATCGGGGGTGTCAGGGTACTGTTTTGGGGTCTGGTGCGTGTTTGTACTTTTCAAGATTGAAACAGTTACGGCATAGTTGTGTATTGATGAGAAACAACGAAAAGGAAGGGAAGATGCAGCACAGAACGAGGACGTACGTAGCAATAATGCCCAAAAAGGTGAAAATGAAAAGGCTCCGGCGCATCTCTAGAAGGGCTGATCCAGGACGGGAACAAGGACAGTGCGCCTATTATTACAGGATGGAGAGCAGAGCACATCCAGACACCGTTAGTTTTCCAGATCTGGCGGAAAGCTGGAGCAGTTACTGTTTCTCCTGTTTTCTCAAGAAAGTATCATTGGAGATAATATGCTGAGATAGTATCGGATATTTTAAGGGATAGAGCAAGCTGTGAATTAATGGTCTTGCAGAATGGAAAGAATGTTTTCAATAGAGAAATGCAATAAGGTCGCCCAACAGTGCTGTGCTCACATGTAATACGTGGGCACAGAGTGACAGCAATCCATACGATTAAATATTTTTTCCCAGCCGTGTGAAAGCACTTGAGTACAGAGCAGTAGCTTGGCACGTAACTAGTGTTTTGCCAGGCAAGAAGATCAGTAATTTGGAATACTATTTTTAACTGCCTACTGATCGGCTTAATTAGAAAACAGACTCCATTGTTAATTTGCTCTGTCACCGTAGCTGGATTTGTAATTTCTTTGTAGTCAACTTCTCTATGTATGAAGTGGACAGTGAATGCTTTATTTGTGGGAGCAAATGCAAAATAAGAAGCATGCATTAGGGTTTCAATGGAAAACAAATGGATGGTTTGTGTTTTGGTATCAGACCATCCAGGTTTGACATTCTGCCATTATTATTTATTAATTACATGGCAATGAACAAATTACTTCTGTGAGTCTCAAATTCTTCTTTCATAAAATAGGGATAATAATAATAATCCCTGTACTGAAGAGTTCTATATTAGGAATAATATACTTGGCATGTATCAATCAATAGGTGATGTCATTAACACGATGATCATTACTATTGATAAAGGTATTTAAGCAAACTATAAATTTAATAAAGTTGCTGATTAGTACCACCTTCTCTCTTTAGGTATCGCAAATGCCATTTTTAACAGACAAAGCAGTGGAATAGTATTCAGAAGCAATGGGAATATTACCAGAGAACTCACCAATATTACATTTGGTTTCAGAACCAGGGATGCAGATGTGATAATACTGCATGCAGAAAGAGAGCCTGAATTTCTTAATGTTAGCATTCGAGATTCCAGATTATTCTTTCAACTGCGAAGTGGCAACAGCTTCTATATGCTGAGCCTGACAAGTTTGCAGCCAGTGAACGATGGCATGTGGCACGAAGTGACTTTTTCCATGACAGACCCGCTGGCCCTGGCCTCCAGGTGGCAGATGGATGTGGATAACCAGACACCTTCTCTGACCAGTGCGGTCCCTACCGGAAGCCTCAGCTTTTTGAAGGATGATACAGACATCTATGTGGGTAACCAAGCGACTGACAACACGAAGGGCCTGGAAGGGTGTCTAAGTACAATAGGAATCGGAGGCATCTATCTCTCTTACTTTGAAAGTGTCCGTGGTTTCACTGATAAACCTCAGGAAGAGCAATTTCTCAAAATCTCTACCCATTCAGTGGTGCCTGGGTGTTTGCGGGTAAATGCCTGCCACTCTGACCCCTGTTTGCACGGAGGAAACTGTGAGGACGTCTATAGCTCTTACCACTGCTCTTGTCCCTTGGGATGGTCGGGGACGCACTGCGAGCTTAACATCGACGAATGCTCTTCAGACCCCTGTGTCCATGGCAACTGCTCTGACGGAGCCGCAGCCTACCACTGCAGCTGCGAGCCCGGCTACACTGGGGTGAACTGCGAAGCGGGTGTCGACAACTGCCAGGGTCACCAATGTGCGAACGGGGCCACCTGCATCGGTGGCATCAGTGGCTATTCTTGCCTCTGTCTTGGAAATTTTACAGGAAAATTTTGCAGGTGAGCATAACATCCGTGTAAAGTTTGGTCTTTGGTGCTCTACTCTACGTTGTTTTTCTTGTCAAACTGGGAAACTGTCTCTTGGATGTACGCACATATCTGTGCTGAACAGGGCTGGCGCTCGTCACTTACACCACAGTTTGCTCGTGTCCAGACAGGATTTCACTTGCTGGAATGTTCCGTGAGTAAGAAGGGAAGAGTGTCCACCAGACTTTAAGCAAAACGTCTTCTCTGTCATCTGTGTTAGAATATCTCTCATGAGCTACAGCCCCAGGGTCTGATGGATTTAAGGCCTCAGGAAACACATACATTTACAATAAATACAAAAGTTGAATTTCAGCATTGTTAGGGAAGGCATGATTTTTACTGCTAAAATAATGCCCTGGGTTATTTCATGCAGGTAACTACTGTAAAAGCCTGAAAAGACTGCATTACAGTATACAGCAGACCCTGGAACAACTCGAGGGTTAGGAGTGCCCACCCCATGCAGTCGAAAACCTGCATATAATTTTTGACTCCCCCAAAACAATCATTAATAGCCTACTGTTGACCAAAAGCCTTACCAATAACACAAACAGTCAACTAATGCATGTTTCGTATATGTGTTATATGCTAGATTCTTACAATAAAGTAAGCTAGAGAGAAGAAAATGTAATTAAGAAAACGGTAAGGAAGAGAGAATATGTTTACTGTTTATTACGTGGAAGTGGAGCATCGTAAGGGCTTCATCCTCGTCTTGACGCTGAGCAGGCCGAGGAGGAGGAGGGACAGGAGGGATTGATCTTGGTGTCTCAGGGGTGGCCGAGGAAAATCTGCATGTAAGTCAAACAGTTCACACGTGTGCTGTTCAAGGGTCCACTGTAATTTCAAAAATGTGAAATATGACTCTCAGACAAATACAAAGTGAAAACGTTCTGGTAATTTTGTTCTGAGTTAATGACGGAAGATATAAAAACCAGGTGAAAAGACATTCTAAATTTTATATATATATGGGGGGCATATTTATATTTAAACAAGAACAAGGAAATGAATTTATAAATAAATGCAAAACTGCTTACTATCCTATAAGGCAACAATATTAATGCTTGAAATCATCTTTTCTGTAGTCTGACAATCAATTCTATTGCTCATTACAAATTTATTTGCGTTTTGATGAATAAGATTCAGACATATTAATATCATTTTCTAGAACTTACAGGATTGTAATGTAGCTTAGTAAAGAAAATCTAAGGCACACATCACTACAAAATCAGGCATTCTTAGCGGGTCCTGGCATTCCACTGAAAGAATACCTAGTAATCTCTTACCCATTTCAAAGTATTTCACAATTTTTTCCTACAACTACACAAGCAGTATTTTAGTGCTAGTAACCACCTCCATTTCATGTTATATAAACAGAGATAAGAAAAATATTTTCCTTCTAAGTCACATTGCTTCAATATTTCCATGTAAGTAGAAGTCATTATTGTTTTTACAACTTATACTGCTTTAAATTTACTAAATAATTGAGTCATTATGGGGAGGTGAGAGGGTTGTTATTAACAAGTAATACATTCCAGGACTTTGGCAAGAACACCTGGAACGGGTCGGCCTGTAGACATTACACTGATTCAGACGTGGTACCTTAGTTGCACGAATCTCCTGGCAGACATAACATTTAGCCACACCTAAAAGAAGTTGTGTATCTCTCCATAACATTTATTGTTGTTCAGAGCCATGAAGGCAAGACACAGGGTAGTTGCCAAGTGTTAACATTCCTGTAAAATACTATTTCCCATGAGCTAACCAACTCCTTTGCCAGTGTATAATCTGCCTATTTAAAAGCAAGAGAAATTCAGGATCAAAATCAACAGTATTCCACAATGACTTTTGATAAGCAAAATAAACACAGAGGCCCTAATAACTAGTTCTCCAATTTTTTTTTTCTGTCTAATTCATCAAAGCCAAGTACTCAAAGACTGAAGTTCTCAAAAGTACCTTCTAATGAAATTCAGGAATTGTTTATTAAACCTAAGACATATACGAAGCTCGGATATTTGCATTGCTAATCGACCCCTTTCAAAGCTGGTTGACATTTTTGGCTCTTTTGAAAAGTCCTTACGATATCTTCTTTTTAAAGTAGAATTGATTAGCTCTTGTGGGAAGAGACACACTTAGCATCATGTGGGCGATTTCTCCAAATTAGCTGCAGCACACACAACAGGACAACATTCGATTCACTTCACGTTTCCTGAATGTTTATTATGTATCGATACCACGCACATAAACAGTGTGTCAAAGGGCCTGAGCAACACTCTTAAAATCATTTCAAACATTCGTGCCTCCAAACCAATGGATTTTGTCTTGCAATTAAGCTCCGCTTATCTTCTGACCATTGTGTTCTTCTGTAAGGATCCTCTAACAGGTACAGCTTTGCTACTGTACCAGAAAGCCGCTCTCTGAATGCACACGCAGTCACCATTCAGCGCTGCACACAGACCTCCTGGACAGCGTCCGGCTTGCGCTCTGCAAAGTTATGATTTATTGGATTTGGAACGGCAAGCCTTGGCAGGGCAACCGGAGTTCAGCTCCGAAAGCCAACAGAGAAATCACATGAGTGCTTGGGTACCAGAGAGCTGTCCTTGCTTTCCTGGCCTTTATAGAGATGCGATTTTCCTGTGGCCTTTGCTGATTTATTGGCAAAGTAGCAGCAAATCTAGTTACAGCAAGTTCTTTTCCAGCCCTAAATTTATTGCCACCTCATGGCATAGATCTTGTCTCACGAACGAAAACTGCGTAGAAACGGAAGATGTACAGCCATGCTTGCTATGGGACCCTCCAGCCGGAGCTTTTGTAATACAGCACGATTAAGCATTTGTAGCTCCTCCAGCCTGAGTGCTTAATTAGTTTGGCATTGACTACGTATACGAGTTTATCAGAAAATTTCTCTTGAATGAATTGAACACGATGGACAGCCATGACTGTTACTTTTATCTCCCTAGACAGAGCGGACTACCCTCCACGGTCTGTGGGAACCAGCAGGCAAATTTCACGTGCTACAACGGCGGCAACTGCACGGAGCTGCAGGCCGGACCGAAGTGTGTGTGCCGGTCGGGTTTCGCCGGAGAGCGGTGAGTCCCGTGAGAGCTTCACGGAGGAGAGTTCTGGGCTAAAGAACGATGAGATTACTTGGAGTTCACTTTCTCCGCCAGTTTTTCATCTCAGTTCCCATAGGAAAATCTATGCTGAAATATGGGTCCAGACAGAGTCAAAACAGTAAAAAAAGAAGAAAAATTACAGTTTAGGTCAAAGGGGAGAACATTTTATCAGCCAGGACTTCAAACAGGAAAATATGATCTTTAAAAATGCATAATGTGCTATTTTTCTTTCTTGCGAGTACTTCTGGATCCATGTTTTTCCCCACTCACTCTAACACATGATGCAAATACGGTGAAGTAAAATAAAATGCACCTAAAAGATTGCCCCATAGAACTGCCGCGACCCGAAAGTACACACGCCTCATCCACACGATCCCACCTTTCCCAGAGAGAACTCTTCTGCGACCAATACAGGGATTGCTAACACGGAGCTGGTCAATGGCTTCAGGTGATCTGTGACCCGCTGAAAGTGTGGCAGATTTCGGACATGTGTTTGACTGGCTGGGGGTGGGGTCGAGGGTGGAAGGAACACATTCTCCATGGCTTTATAGCAGATTCTCAAAGGGACCGAAGTTCCAAGAACAGTTGCAAACCAGGGCTCTACTGAATATCGATATTACATGAACAGATAACAAACAGTTAACCATTCGTTTAGCTCTGTGCCATGCACCTTACAAATATCATCCCCGGTCTTTATGGCTCTGCAAGGAAAGTTTTACGATTTCGCTTTGCGTAGGTGTAGACTGAGGCTGAGAATGACAGATTAGGTTCCCATCCACATGTATGCTGCATGCAGCGAGGTTGAGCTGCCTTCAAAGCCTCTGCTCATCTGTCCAATGTGCTGGCAACACTGTGTGAATAAATCCCTGCTCACCATAATTTTTAAAAAATGGAAAAAGTGTTCTTCCATCTCATCTACCACCCAGGGTAAGATATAATGATATCTGATCGAGCTTTCTACATTGAACGAATTAAATACATTGAAATCAAACACATTTGACAAAGAGATTTTGACTGACTTAATTTTTCCCATAAGGGTAGTTAATAAAATCATGGATATGTTTGTGCTCCATTACAGTCACACTTTGGATTAATTTGAATTTTCTGTTTTTCAACTGGATTCTTTTGGTTTCACACACATACAGATTTTTTGCCATTTTTACGAAACAGCAGGGAATCTAGGGTATACTTGCACCTTGTCCTTCCAACGTTCGGTGACCAGTCTAACCCTTCCTTTTGCAGTCTGCCCTCTGCGGTTGGCGCTGCGTGGCGCAGGCAGCCCAGGGGAGGAGACGCCTTAAGTCACATGCTGCTTTCCGCTGTACCGATTTCTGTCATGCAACTTATTCACAGAAACCATTCGGTTGGCCTCCAGTTCTACGTATCTTCAAAATATTGCAATTTTTTTTTTTGGTCCTAAATTTTGAGCAACTCCTTAACTATCTTTAAGTGCTGGTAACTTCCTGGCCGATTGTCACAGTGTCTGCCGAATGCCTCACTGCCCAGAGCGCATCCGAAGGCTTGCATTATTTTTCTCTGCTACTCACACACTGTCTCTGTTTACAACAAACGTTTCCCTTTCCTCTGATATTTATTGGCTTAAAAAAATTTACATTCGGCATTTAAATTCAAATTATGGATTTGAAACATGAAAAGAAAAGAAAGCTCAGAGTTTTACTTCCTTTTCCCAGCAAACTTTTCATCTGGATAAACATCTCTGAGGCAAAATTATTTCTGAAACAGTGAATCTGTGTTCAGTAGGTTCTGCTCTTGCAAAGTTCTTAACCATTATTTGTTCATTCGCTAAATGCTAATGGATTTATTTTTACTTTCCATCCATCAATTAACTGGTCATGAAAGCCCCAATGATGCTTATAAAGCACGTGTATGTGTTGTTCACTGTTCAGAAGAAAAGTAGGTAAGAAAGCAATAAGGAGTAGCCAGCCAGAGGAAGACTAGGAAATACTGGGCAATCTCCCGCAGCCTAGGAAAATGTGACTTTCATAACGCCCAAGGATATCGAGGATATTTATCCTCTAACAAGCTGACTTCTCTCCTGCCTTGCTTAAACCTCCACTTCAGGGTGTCATCCCGGCAGGTTTGGGATGATAGATGGTGTGAACGCTCTGGCCCACCCACGACAGAGAGTGCTTTGGCAGGCGCCTGAGAGTAGTGCAGTTCTGTTCAGATCTAATCAGAGAAGTCTCTTTCCAACCCAGAAGCAAAAGCCAAAAAAGGAAAACAGAATGTTTCAGCTATGCTTGGTATCCAACGGGATAAGGAGCTGTTTTTCTTGGAGGAAATCTTTGTTTTCCTTTATACCTTGGCCTGGCCCTGCTCACTACCCCCTCCCCCCCCCCCGCTTTCATTCTGAGCCCGCCGATTAGTCTCTGACTCAGACGTGCAAGTCTTACCTTTGGGGAGGTAAAGGAAAGAAAAGGGGGAAATTAAAAATTGTTTATATCAAACTTCAACTTCATAAGCTGCGCTGTAGAGATTCCTGAAGCTAAGATTTTATATGAATTTCCCAAAGTAAAATAGATGCCTTAGTTAGTGCTCTATCCCAAAGTCTCAGCAGAGTAGTTGGCATACAGTAAGTGTTAAATAAATATCTACCGAATAACCAAATGAATGATTGGTGAATTAATCAATGAATACACAGAAAAAGAAGTTCTTGGTGGAAAATTAGGCAAAAAAATGACAGTGTCCCAGGGAAGGGAAAACCTTCAATTTAACTTAGAATTGATGTCTCTTGCTTTGGAAAATTTGGCTTTTGAAAGTCATTCTACCTAAATATTCAGAAATTATGGTTGGCTATTGAAACACATTTATTAGCGAGTAAAATCTTCTAAGTATTTAATTTTGCTTTTGCTAAAAAAAGGGGGGGGCATTTCAAAGAAAATAATTCAAAACCTCCCAAAATAAACCTTTTTTTTCAATATCTCTTTGGTAAGTTTTTCCCCTTAGCTGGAGGGGACTAAGGCATTAGGATCCTGACAGCCTGAATGCGGGTTTGCTCTGCCGACTCCAGGCCGGCAAAACACGGCCTCTCCCTTGTGACTCCAACGTGCCCCCGATGAATCGAACATTACCGTGAAGTGGCAACCCCACCAGTGCTCTCCGGGGGGATCTGGTTCAGCACGGCCCAGTTTCCTTTTGATTTCTAAACATTTGCACGTTTTTTCGTTCTGATTAATTCTGTGTGTGTCCGTACGTGTGCAAATTATTTCCGTTAAAACCAAACTTTGTCACAGGGATTTTAAGGAACGTCTCCCACGTTATCAAGCGTGTGCGAGTTGCGTGGGGAAGGGAAGACAAGCTAGGCAGATGAGGCAGATGGTTTTCCTTCCCTGTCCTGCAGCCAATTCATCCAGCGGGGTCCTGGGTTTCTGCTGCTTCTGTTTATTTTCAAGGTGCGAAGAGGACGTGGACGAGTGTGCCTCGGATCCCTGCCTCCACGGCGGCCTGTGCCAGGACCTGCACGGCAGGTTCCAGTGCCTGTGCGGCCCCGCCTTCGCCGGCCAGCGCTGCGAGCTGGACGTGAGCGGCCTGTCCTTCTACGTGTCTCTCTTGCTCTGGCAGAACCTCTTTCAGCTGCTCTCTTACCTGGTGCTGCGCATGAGTGACGGGCCGGTCGTGCAGTGGGGTGAGCAGGAAGATTACTGACGTAGACGTGAACATCCCAAATGGAAGAGCCATTGCGTTCAAGAGACGCCTTGACTCGTTTTAGATCTCTGAAAAAAAAGGGGGGGAAACCATCCCGAAAATTAAAATAAACTCAAGGCCTAGTATAAGCACTTCGTGTGCATGTAAAATATTTTCCCCCCTAGTTTCAAATATGAACAAAATATTTTCTTCACGTAATCAGAAATGTCTCATTTTCAGTGTATTTGGTGCAGATGTTATCACCCTAACACTCCATACCTGAGTGGCCATCTGCAGTTAGGAACCATTTTCTTCCTGCTTCATTCTGTGCGTAAGAACTTGCATGTTGTAAGTTGCCCTTGGTCACTGCGATTCTGTTTTCATTTATGTTCTTTCATTCTCATCTGTTGTTCGTGACGTGAAAATCTAGAAGTTACTGATTGAACTTTCTGAGTATATTCATTTATGTTTTCATACAAAGCTATTTGAATGAACTGGCAACAGCCAGTTCTCTGATACGTGATAAATATACAAAGAGAAGGGAATTACACCGAATCCTTAAAGATGTACAAAGAGAATTATCTGGTATCAATATCAAATCATACCTCACCAATATAATTTTTGATTCCATAAAAGTACCTTGTTCCAACAAAATGATAATCTTTTTTCTCTTTCTTTTGCTATGATATTTTCCCTTTTCTCCTCACAAATAGAAAAATTTTTTATTAATTGCTTATGAATTTGTGAGCTTGTTGAGTTCTCTGTTAGACTAATTTCAGTTGCTTTTCAATGAATATTTAATACAAATAAGGACTGTAGTTTATACATATACCAAAAAGGTATATATTACAAAGCTTGAATTTTCCCAGAGGCATATTTATCTGAAATTTACAAGTAAATTTATATTCTTCAAAGTATCTTTCTGAAAAAAACATAAAAACATAGTACCTATTATAATCAAAATACATTTGGCATCGTAATTTTTTGAAATAAAGGTATACCTGAAATGATGACTACATAAAGTAAATTAATGAAATATAAAAATTAACATATTCTTAATTATGAAGATTATAAAATAGCAATAAGAAAAAAACTATTTGCTAATAGCTATTTGTTTTTATTGTTTCTACTGACATGTTATCATTTATGCTAACTATCTTCGTATGGAGATATTCTTCCAAAGGAGGTGTTATCTATATTCATTTAAAATGAAAATAGTTTGATCTTATGAATTAATTCGGAAAGCAACTAAAATAACGAAGGCCTGCCAATGTCATTTTGTCAACGTGTCTGTGTCTTGAGGAGCTGCCCTGGTTTGAAAACATGAGGATAATTTATCCACTGGATGATACCCAATGCTAAACTGAACGCCAGTTGTTTTAAAAAGTTGTTTTTCTGTGGAAATGACCAAGGTAAATTTAAATATGCCATTCAAACAAACAAGGCTAACATAGTATACTACAAAAGCAAAGGAAGTCTATCCCATTTTATTTTGCATTAGTGATAGAAGATTTTACGTAGCAAATCCACGTCCTTGGGAGGACGGGCAGTCATTGCAACCTGGGAGCAACTCACTTCGAACTTTCCTTTATGCTCATCTGTTTCCCTCCAACCAATCTGCACGTGGCGGGCTGCTGCTTCGGATGGTGCGTCCCAAAGTTAGCTTTTGTGACAAGAATCTTGGAGAAAACCTTCCCGTCGATATTTGCATTCACAAGAATTTTCAGTGAGCAAAAAATAGATAATAGCCAAAAACCGTATGTATAGTTTTCACCTTTCCTCCCTTCTAGACACATCCGTCCTTGCGTAAAGGTCATTCCGAATGTAATGTGTCCCCTACCAAATATATCTAAGAAATAGTCACAGTCTTTCTCTGTTGTCACTGTAATTGTCAGTTGCTTTTCAGTTTTCCAAATGTCTCACTGTCATGAGGTATCTGACTTAAAAAAAAACTGTCTGCTTTCTCTTTATTCTTCTGTGTTTTCAGCTGCCTTGTGTGTGACTATAGCTTTTACATGTTTGCACAGAAAAATAAAAACTTTGTTCCTATGTCTTCTATTTCTCATCCTCTGATGGTATCTGTCTTCCTTTTCCTTGACTACGTCCCGCACGGTGGAATGTCCACCAGCAACACACGCACACACACGCACACACGCACACACACATGATGAGCACAGACGCACTGGCCGATCATCCTGAATCCTGATCTCCTTCCCCATTTGTCTCGCTGCAAGTAAACACCTGAGGCATCAAGGTCAAAGTCCCGTGTACTCTCCGTCTCTGACACGAAATCCTCTAGTTGGCCTTCTGCGACTGATCAATCTTAGTGTTGGTTGGCCTTGCCCTGCCGACTCTCGCCATAGGTCAACCTACTCTCAGGTTTTTGTAACCTAAGTTACAAAAATTCAAACTCCTCTGGACCAAACTTCTAAAACGTAGTCTGTATTTACTTGAATAAAAATTTATTTTGCTCATTTTTCAGATTTAACATTCAAACAGGGCTGTGTCTCCTCCTCCTTTGAGCATGTACATGGGAGTGGGTTTTATCACCCTCCTTTGTGCAGAATAGGGAAGGAAAGAGTACAGGCAAGTTCAGAGAACTTGGTAACAGAGACAACTAAATTCAGCTAACCCTATGAAGGACTTACTCTGTGCCGGGGCTGTGATAAACCATTTAAAAATACATAATTTTTTTAATTATGTGTTTTCAATACAGGGTCGATTAAAATCACTCACCTTCCAAACTCGTCGCCAAATTTTGTTTTAAGATCCTTTTGCCATTTCTAGGTTTTAAAATCAAAGGTGTTAAGCTTGAATTTTGCAAAATTAAAATGAAGTTTTTTCTGGAAGTGGTGCCACATAAAATCTGAGTTTAGTGACTTAGGTGGGAAACCAGTGAAGAAAAGAGATCTATGCTTTTCAACTGCCAGTGTTACTGATACGCACCCTGTTACATCTCTGCTTTTTTTGATTTATTCAATAATTTTAATGCATAACTGCTTTGTGCCGTACTAAGTCCTGGACATACAACTATGAATTAGACATGATGCTTGCTCACAAGTTGAAAGTCTCCTAGAGAACGCAGGTGAACAGACGGAGAAGGGCAGTTCCCGGGTCGGTGTTAAAATGATCTAAGCTAGAGCTGTAATGCAGAACACAGAAGGGGCATAAGGTCAAGGAAATTTCCCAAAGCCTAAGCCGAGATTCGAGGGAACTAGGGAAGGAGGGACGGGGCGGTAGAGTGTTTCAGGCAGAGAGGCTGCAGGGTTGTGCATCGAGGCTGGAGATGGCTCGGTGCGGGGAACACGGTACCACCGAGGCTGTAGAAGTGAGCAGAACTAGTGCCGATACGCCACGGCAGAGACTTCGGCTTTTCATCCTAAAAGCAGTAGCGAGTCTTTGAAGGGTTTCAAACAAGGAAGTGTCATGATCACACTTTGGAAAGATCACTTAGGTTTCTGTGTAGAGAGAATGGCTTAAAAGGCAGGCAAGACTGGACCCGGAAAGACACAGGTGGAAGCCTGCTGCAGTGGTGCAGACAAAAGCAAAGGCGATTTTGCGCCAGGTACGTAGTTGAAGTGTGCGTAGAGGGGAGGATAGATTAACAGAGTCTGAAGCGGTAAGACCTCGTGATTGCTTGGGAGAAGGTGTAGGTCTGAGGGCGTGATAAGCTAACTTTGGTGAATATTATTTTTTAAATCTTTGTTGATTGAACAAATGAATGAATGCAAGGTTCTGTGGGATATCTAAATACAGTTATTATGAATCAGTGCGAATAGTCCAGTCTGGAATTCAAGAGACATATCTGGGCTGAGTATAAATTAGGGCTTCATATTATAGATGTATTTTGTATTCCATTCTCCGTATTTGTAATCGATTTGTATTGTTTATCTATTGCTCTGTAACAATCTTACCTCAAACTTCGCAACTTAAAACGATGCACATTTATTACCGTACAGTGTCTGTGGATCAGGAGTCCAGGCGTGGATTCACTAGGTCCTCTGCTTAGGGTTTCCAAAGGCAGCAAACTCTCAGCCAGGGTCACGGTCCCACAAGCCCAGCTAAGGGGGGTCCACTTCCAAGTTCAGGGAGGCTGTTGGCAGCAGTAGCCCCGTCTCCTAGAGGCAGCCCACAGATCCTGGCACGGAGGGTCTCCACACGGCTGCTCCCTGCCTCAGACCAGAAAAAGAGAGATGCCAGCAAGGTGGATGTTACAGCCTTGTACTACACAGCCTCACAGTTGTGTGCTGTTAATATAATCACACGTATACTCTCACCTCCATCACATTCTGCTGGTTGCAGGTCCCAGCCGCGCTCAGAGGGTGAGGATCACCCCAGGAATAAACTCCAGCAGGTGGGGACCGTGGGGTCCACCTGAAAAGTCTGTCTCACCTTCTCTCACCTTCTCCTTTCCGCTCTGTGCTGCTTCCGCACGTATTCCTCATGTGAACAGGGACTAATCAAGCGATCATTGTGTATGATCCACCGATGCATTTTAAATCCAACTACTTTTTAAATTTCTAGACATTTTATCATCTTACAAACCAAACTTTTCTTTTGCCTGCGTCCCATTTTTTCGCTCTAATTGCCATTTTTTATTTTCTTGTAATTGTGAACCTATTTCATAGTCTCTTCCAGACTGTTCTATTAGTCAAGCTCTTGGAGGGCTCAACCTCCTGTATTTGTTTCTACTACGTTTTACTCACAGAGTTTGTCTCCTTCTGGGTTGTCGTTTTTATGGATGGTTGAAACTTTGAGAAGATTTTTCTCTTCCTGTGGGAGTCTGTGCGCTGAATTGCAGAACTGTCCGTAACGACGGTCTCAGCTTTGGTCTTTGTTGGGCAGCCAGGGGTTTCGTTAGTCTGGTACCTGTTTTTGTGTTCCCAGTTTGGGGATTCTTACATCTGGGGAATGTAAATTTGGTCTCCTCATCCAATTTTGGTGCAAGCTCTTCGTAAATACGATGTAAACTGTCTCTCCAGCCTCATCTCTCAGCTGTCCCCTGGCAAACTCCACTCTCCAGCCGCGTGGAACTTTGCACATCCCTCTGAACTGCCCTCGGCTTGTCACGACTCTTCCCTTCCTCTCGGCTCCTCCCAGCTGCGTCTTTTCCCCCTTCTCTGCCCGGCAAACTCCCGTCCTTCCTGACGTCTCAGATCCAGTATGAATCCATCCTTCCTTGACTGCCCCAGAAAAAGCTTAATGTTTTATTTCTGCACTTTCTTGTTACTTTGTACTTCTTTTCTCGTGCTTATTATTCTGTTATCGAATGATCTATGCATATAAACAAAAACAACATTCAATAATAAACTTCTCAAAGGCAGGGGCTATCTAACACAGCTGACATAGCTTCACACATGTTTGTAAAAGAATTATTTACAGTAACAGGATCTTGAGAAGAAATTATATTACTTTCTTATTTTAATATTTTTATGTTAATAAGGATAAATGTTTAATCTACCTAGAATGAAATTTATCATGATATTCTTGTAGCTATGTGAGAAGAGGCAGGATATTTGATAATACAAATAAGAATTGATTGCTAACCGTCTGTATAGCACTGTCCAAAGAGCAGTGATTATGTGAGTCTGCGTTTCTATTTTCCTTTAGTTCTGTCAGCCTGGTTGTGACAGCTGCTTCGAAATCTTTGCTAATTCCAACACCTGGGTCACCTTGCGATTGGTCTCCATTAATCAGATTTCCTCTTGTGTATGACTCATTTTTATGGGGTTTTTTTAATCTAATAATTTTGGATTGCATCCTGGGCATCATGTATTATATGTTGTAGAGACTATTTTCCCTAGAAATTTTGTTTGTTTGTTCTAGCAGGCAGTCAGCTAGCTGAGTCAAACTCTCGTCTGCAGTGGTGCCGTCTGGGGTGCACCACAGCCGAGATCTCTCTCGGTTATTCTGTCTGTGGCTGAGTCTGCTCTGCATGTGTCTACGTCAGGGGTTAGCCAGAGATCTGAACAGAAGTCATTTTCAGAGTTTGAGGCACCCCTCTGTACTCTCCACTTCCCAGAATGTTCCCTTTACTCCCCAGCTGCGACAGTGAACCCTAACTCTCCTCTGGTCCTTCAAGCCTGTAAGGCTGAAAATTTCTCTCCTCCTTTTAGTTAAGCAATGTGGTGTTGATTAGGAACTGCACTCAGAAAAAAAAAAAACAAATGAAAATCGCTCAGTGCCCTTCTATCTTGTAAGTTCCATTCTGCAGTTTAATGCATACTTTGGTTACTCACAGTGCCCTTAGATTATTGTTTTTGCTATTCTACCCAGATTTTATAGCTGTTATCTGCCAAAGAGGTGGTCTAATAGAAGCTATTTTGTTATCATCAGAAGTGGAAACTATCATTTTAAGTAGGTTATCTTAGATTATGTCAATGTACGTATGCGGTCCCAGAACAGGGATGTGTTTTTCTGTTGACTTCTGCACTGACCTGGTCCCTTCAGAAGGTTTTACTCCTGGGCACCACGTTCTAAGGAAAACCTTGATCACTGCCAGGGCTAGAGAAAGGCATTTTAGAAACAGTTTAAGGATAAAGGAATATTTTGTCTAGACAGAGAAGACTTATGGAAAACATGAAACTGCCTTCACATATTTGAATGGTTATCGTGAGAATGGAAAAGTGGATTTTTTTCTGTATTAATACAGACAGTAGAAATAAGACAAAGGGGTAGAATTTATAGGAAGAAGATTTCAAGTGAACATAAGGGGAAGCAAGTTAACATTAGGATTCAATAATGTGATGATTGATCACACCACACCGAACTCCCATCCCTGGAAGCATTCGAAGAGAATCCAAGTGACCATATGTGAGAAATATTGTAGAGAATACTTACGCACCGATTAAGAGAGATGCATGGGCCTCACGATCTTTAAGCATCTATGATTCTCTGATGAAGCACAACTAATGCACTTTGTACATATAAAATTTCTCAAGATCATAGCATATATCTAACTTCGAGAATTATTTACATGTGTGTGTGTTTATTCAGCTTGCCCCACAGTTACTGAAATTAAGATGAAAATTATAGTACGTACCAACTACAGAAAACTGTTCCATTTTCCTCACCAAATTTGCAGGACGAAGGAGGCAAGGCTTGGCCAGCAGTAACCACTTTGTTGATGGTCGTGTCTGGGATAAGCATGCCACACTCTCCGTTAGGGGGACGTTTCCAAGAACCAAGTGCACAGAAACCGTATTATTTATGTTGAATTGGAATTGGATATAAATTGTTTATTTCCTGAACCCATCTCAGAGGAGGTTTAGATCTGTAAAGACACAGACCCTCACCAGAGATGATCGCGTGGACACCCAAGCACGTTCTCAGAGCAGCCCTCCAGGCTAGAGTCCATTTGACATCCTCTTTGCTCTCGGAAGAGCTTTGTGTTGTGTCAGAATGGACGGGGCTCCTCAAAATCTGTATGGCTTGGGGGGAGTGCATTTCTCTTCAGAGTAAGATAAGTGCGTTTGGACTGTTCAAATCCACATCCTTTTAATCTACCTGCTCTAAAGCCAGTCAGAGCTGATGACGGTTGCAACACTGAGAAGACATTTTGGAGGATATATTCCTTGATGCTCTTTGAGCCTAAAATCCTCCTTGCGTTCTTCTCTGCCTGTCCAATGTGTTTGTCCTCAAAACTCTCCAGCGAAGACTTCCTTGCTCCTCTCCCCGGTGCAACTGGCATTTGCAGAGTCTTGTCCCCATAAAACCTAAATACACCTGTGTCACAGCATTTTATAATAACACGAATAGCGGCTAATTTTGTGGGGTGCTCACTCTGAGCCAGAAATTATGCTAATGTGATTAGGGGCGTTATTTTATTTATTATTCACAAAAGTTCCAAGAGCTAGGTAATATTATCTTCCCCATTTTACTGAGGAGAACACACAGACAGAGGGTAAGTGCCTTTCCAAGGCTATCCTGTTCGGAAGGCGCAGCACGAGCTCTCAGGGACACCTAACACGGGTCAGCACCCCTGCAAAAGCCTCATTTGTCTGCCTGTCTTCCGTCCTGAGAGCTACAGAAGACAAGAGAAATGTCTTTTTATCTTTGTAACCTCAGTGCCTGGCCGCCATGGCTGGCAGAGTAGTGCTCCAGCATTTGCCAAAGAAACGAATGAATGGATGAAGGAATGGTGTGTAGTGTGCTCAGAAGAAGAAATTATAACACTTCCAGGGATGGAGAGGGCAGAAAAAAATTCATGTGGAAGATACTTGATCCAGGTCTTAAAGAATGGGCAGGAATTTTCTCAGCAAAACAAAAAGCACATTTTCCCTTGATATGCTTTTTTTTGTTTGATTGTTTGCTACCAAAGTATAAATTTAAATTGTTTTTCACTGGAGAAATTAATTCTCAAAGCTGTGAGGCTGTCAGCAAAGAGAGCTCAGAATGCTCATGTTTTTATTAATAGTGTAAGTGTGACATTGTGTTTGTGATTATCCCTTGCTTTGGCTGGTTATTAGTTCTTCTTAGTACAACTGCATTTTTGTATTCGTGAGGACAGAGCAAGAAAAGCCCAGGAAACAACCATTAAAGACGTAACTTTCCTTAGGGGTCACTGAACAAGGCTTGCAGATACAAGAGAAGGAAGGAACCTTCAGGCACCGGCCCAAAAAGAAATCAACATCAGACAGACTTTCGAAGAGGCCCTAAGCAAAGGGAGAGGAAAACATGCGAAGGAAAAGCAAGTGGGGCCAGGAGAAAAGGGTGATTTAGGAAAGTGCTAGAAGAAGTTCACAGCAAAAAGAGCCCTACAGAAGCCACAGGAGCTTAGAGGACAGGGATGGAGATTTCTGCATTTGCCCTAAAAGTGACATTAAGAAACCAAAGTTTATCATTTTTTACAAATCTAGTTGTCAGAAAACCCTTACGAAAACCTTTCCATATGTTCTCCCCTCTCCGAACGCAGTTTGTGCTGCCCACTCCCTCCTCATTGCCAGACCGTCCTCCCTGTGAGCCACCTTCGCCGGCGATAGCTGCTCCCCGTGGCATCCGCTGACATCCTGGGCTTCCAGACAGGAAATCCAGTGTCCTGTCCTTTCGTGAGTCCCGGGACAGTGCAGAGAGCTGCCGGAGTCGGCGCCTTCCGCAAATCCCTGCAACTGAAAGAAGGAAGCATCTTCTCAACCCAGCCGTTCCAGCCGCTCGTCTGCTCCTTCAATACGTCTGGCTTTGGGCACGGCACGGGGAGAGAGGAGGGCAGGGAATCGGTGAGTCATAGCATATGATCCCCATGATGATAATTTCAAGGAAACTATAATCGAGCTGTAGAGACAAACTGCCAAAACATACTGAGCATAATCCCTAATTCATGTTACTGCGTGAAAAACAGTATAAATTCACAGAAGTTTGATCACTGTGAGCTATTGTAAGAGGGAGAGGTTTCACGGAGGATATGGGAATTAAACTAGGCCCTGAAATATGAGAACGATTACTTATAGGACAGAGTATGGGAGCGCATTCAAGAGAGAAAAGAACGTCACAAGAAGCGAGAGTGGGAAGAGAGTTTAGATGGGATGAAAAACAGAGAGTAGATCAGGCCTATCTGGTCTCTGACTGGAAGAGGCCAAGAATGCCATGAGAAAATGGGATGTAAAAGTGGGGAAATTAAGGGAAAGTCTAGATTACGGATGAAGTCAGCCAAGCCTCTGTGAAGACAGAGAAGGAAAAATCATTTCATAATTCCGTGATATAAGTCTGTGTCCTGTTTTCTTCTAGCCTACTTCCTACAAGTTGTGGTTCTGTGCGGCTTCCCCTAGCTTTCCGACTTAGTCTGTCTCGGCTGCTATAACAAAATACCATATGCTGGTCAGACAGAAATTTATCCTGCATAGTTCTGAAGGCTGGGAAGTTCAAGATCAAGGAAGTTGGGTGGGGTGGCTCATGGGCTCATGTCTGTAATCCCAGCTACTCAGGAGGCTGAGGCAGGAGGATCACTTGAGACCAGGAGTTTGAGACCAGCCTGGGCATCATAGCAAGACCCTGTCTCTAAAAAAAAAAATTAAGATGCTTGCAGATTTGGTGTCTGGCGAGGGCCTGTCTCCTGGTTCATAGATGGTGTCATCTCTCTGTGTCCTCACATGATGGAAGGAACAAGACAGTTGTCTGGGGGCCTCTTTTATTTTATTTTACTTTAATTCATTTATTTTTTTAATGCAGGGTATTATGGGCATTCAAATATTTTGGTTACATGTAATGCATTTGCCTCACCCAAGCCCGGGCTACAAACCTGCCCTTCTCCCAGACAGTGCGCTCCGCTTCCATTAGTTGAGGGTTTACCCCCCCACCCCACCCTGATCGGCACCCAGGGAGCATTACTTCCACGTGAGCACCTTAGCGTTGATCCGTTAGTACCAATTTGATGGTGAGCACACCTGGGGCCTCTTTTACACCGTCACTAATCTTACGGTCCTGAGGGCAATCACTTTGCGAAGGCCCGTCTCCTAACACCATCTCGTTGGTGATAGCAGGTTCCACGGTGTAGGTTTGGGTTGGGGGGACAGATACCAGTCTGTAGCAGGACCTCACACCAAAGTGGTAGCGTCTTTCTTTCATGTAGTGTTAATATCAATAAAAAGTCCCCAATGATTTACTTGTTCTTTCATTTTGGAACTCAAATCAATACAAACCAGTGCAAAAATTCCAGAATTTTTTTATAATGCTGTACAGTCAGAGTTTTTCTTGAGAAGATTTTTATTTTTTTGGAGGTTGAGTTTTTTTTAACTAGCTTGTTAAATGCACATATTCTTTAGCCCAGTTTTTGATTTCTGCTAATTAAAAGTTTTCTCTAGACATAGTTTTGTTACTAAGTCTTGTTTTAAGCCCTTTTTTTAAAAAACCACATTTGAATCTTTCTAAAGTTCTTAATTGAGGATTTTAATTGAGGATTTTCAGGCCTATGATGCTCTCCTGTTTCTCTCAAAGGACCAGAGACGTGTTTTGGTCTGGGGAGGTTTGGATGTGATCAGATTAAGTTTCCTTAAAAACTGAGCAAACTCTCTGATCAGCATGACTTAAAAAAAGAAAAAAAAGTCTCTGGGGCAGCAGACTGATGTTATTCATCATCTTAAAGTACATAAGATTAAGAAATTACATTCACTTCAGAAAATGTCCCAATTGTGAAGATCAATACAAAAATGTGCTTTATACTGGCACGGTGGCTCACACCTGCAATCCCAGCAGTCTGGGAGGCCAAGGCGGGAGGATCATTTGAGCTCAGGAGTTCGAGACCAGCCTGAGCAAGAGTGAGACCCCCGTCTCTACTAAAAATAGAAAAAATTAGCCAGGCGTGGTAGGGAGATAGGTGAGGCAGGAGGATCACTCAAGCCCAGGAGTTGGAGGTTGCTGTGAGCTGGGCTGACGCCACGGCACTATAGCCCTAACAACAGAGTTAAGACTCTGACTCAAAAAAAAAAAAAAAGTGCCTTATCCTGAGCAGTGGTTGGTGTGAACATTTCTGTGATTAGTGCAATCTACTTTCAGAGCTAAGGAAGCCCGAAGACCGTGAAAGCAGACCCTTAACTGCCTGAGGGGAGTTAACAGCCCAGGGCACGAGAAACCCTGCGTCAGGTGACCCGGACACTCAGGGTCCCTCTTTCTGCCAAGAGTTGCACCTTCTCTGGTACCAGGCCATGCTGGTGACAAGCGCTCAATATACAATACCTCATGTAGTCCTAGCGTCAGGACGACTCTTATTTCCCCTTAATAGATGCAAAAACTAAGGTCCAAAGAAGTTAAGTGATTTCCTCAGGATCACACAGATCATCTAACATCAAATCCTTGTTTTATTTTCCAGTATCTAGTCTTGGGTTTCTATTTCCTAGTCAGTAAAATACAACACTTTGGAGATTGTTTTAAAGCAGACTGTCCTACCGGAAAATTCTAGAAATGTTAACAGTTTGTAATTGTAAAATGAGTATTTTAAAATAGATGCTATTACATACAGTTAACAGAAGCACAAGTTTTTCAGAAGATCAACTGTGTCCAGGTAACTATGGAATTTTTTGAAGAACAATTCCAGGGGGTGAATGAACCCCGTAAATGGGAAAGAGATTGTAAAATTTGCTCTACGGCCCTAATGGGATCCGGCATCTGTTCATTTCTACCATTAAGTCCCATGAACGCTAAAGATAATCGCAGCTGGCAGTACGTAAATTATCCTAATTTGCAGCTTCTTGAGGTTAAAAGTTGTGTGTGTTTGGCTGGTATAACTGTGTTGCCACTTAATCACCAATATAAAGGCTCTCAAATTATAGAAACCAACACGAGCATCTCAACTTAAAGATTTATTTGCAGAACCCTAAGTAATGACACTGAGTAATGACCTGTGTGGGGAGCTGAAGAGGGAACTTCCGTGTATAATTTGTCTTCTGTCTGGAAACAGGAATGGGGTGTTTCACAGGATTCCTTCCCGCCGTGGCTGGGGAGGACAGGCTGCGGGCCCTTTGAGGGAGAAAATGTGCACCTTTGTAAAGAAACACTCTGGGGTGGAGGGAGTGGGGTTGGAGCGTGAGAACCATGCAGGTTGTGCGTATGTGCGCAAGGAAACGCATTTGGGTAGTTACCTCTTCAAATATAATACTCTGTAAGAGAAGACTAGGCTGCATCCTGTGTTAACTCACATGGCTAGAGAGGGGTGTGAACAACAAGGCCACCATCCTTCGTTCAATTTCCTCTTAAAGATTCGTTAACTGATTTACTTATTCCGGCGATCACAGAATGCAATCTTAATCACGAGCTTCTAGTACGTTCTCTTGGTTAAAAGTCTAGAGCCTTCCCCTCTACCTGGCAAATGTAACAAGTTGCACCTGGATAGATCAGGCCCTGCTCATCATTTATATTCAGGAGGGCTGCGTGTGTTTTACAAGGCATCTAATTTATCAGTTCAGTTCGAAAAACTTGAGCGCCTGCAAAGCGTCGTGAGCTCCGAAGTTGGAGGAACAGAGAAAAAGACGGTAAGTTGTTTGAATATAGCTTTTCAAATATAGAAACGTATGAGTCTTGAAGTCCTACATTGAAAGCGTAACATGCCATGAATTGTAGGAGTCCATGGCAGAGACGTGCCAATTAGAATTTTTGCATCATAACTTTAAAAGCATGTTTTTATAAATAAAGGTAGTTTGACTTTCCACATTTTATATACATGTAATGCTGTCTTCCTTGATTTTGTACAGGGTAACGTAGGATCCCTTTTTGCAGCAGACTTTTTACAGGCAGTAATGTGCCTTTGCAGTGAAACACCTTTTTCATTTTAAGGATTACTGTGTCACCATCCTCATCATCTGGCATTTATTGAATTTAAGCACTATAAATAATATTTGACCTTATATATGAAGAAATATGTGTGTATGTTTTCACATAAATTATTGTCAGGCCATCTCTTTTTTTGCATTACATCTACAAGAAAATATGAGCTCCTATGTAATGATTTCAAAACTTAATGTCTCAAAAGGGGTATAAAAAACAACTCTACAGTTCCCATGTACTCAGGGAAACCTTAAATCCTCTTGGCAATGGGTGAAATGTTCCCCTTTGTCCTGAGTACATTATGGGAACTGATGTGTTTTGGGGAACAGCTACAAATGCTATGGCGTTCAAAAGGATTAGCTACCTTTACTGGAAAATTAGAAAATGGAAGTACGATTTTTAATTATGTATAAATTTCAAACTTCTCATCAAAGTCGGATTGTGCTGACGTTAGTCAGACCTAATCTAGGCATTGATTCAAGAACCTGCTGATGGAGTAAAAAATACATGCAGACTTGTTAACGAGAAGTACAATTATCTACATCTCAGCAAATAATGCCAGAGTGTTGTGTTATTAATATGTGCTGAGCTCAGGCAGCCTGTAGCCAATGAAGATCTCTTTCCTTTCCTAATATTTACAGTTGGAAGCAGTACATGGCTGCAATCTAAGTGCTGCACCTAACAAGGGAGTTGTTGGCTTGCTACTTTGTTGTTTGACACTGCAAAGCACTGAAACAGTTACCTCCTTAATCGTTGCCTGGTAACATCGTGTTAGAACTGGAGGGTAGCACGTGGCTGCTTCGTACAAGCTGCAACCTTGGAGATTTTTTGCATTGTTTAGTTGTTTTATTTCTTGATAGACATGCTGGGGTGTTAAAAGCATAGGACTGAAATTTGTGTGTTGTGGGTCCTTTTCTTTGTTCTCCTGCTGAAATTTCCAAGGGCTGTGCAGACGCTGTTTGCAGAGACAGCTACTCCCCAGACACCTACTGTGTGCGAGGCACCTTCCTAGAACTCACAGACAGACCCCTTCCACCCAACAGCCTACTTTATCGAAGCTTCTTCCCCTATGTAAAGCCCTAAAAAATTAAACATCAATAAGCAGGGACGCGTGACTGGTTATATAAGCTCTGTTCACAGTAAGACACTTGAAATATAAAATAACACTATTACTCTTCTTTAGGTGTAAATATGCCAACTAAGGGTAACGCAGTTGACATTACAGGGGAGATTATAGGTTACATCTGTTAACGTATCTGCTGTATCTACGGCTGCAGCTGTGTGCAATTGAACACGCTCTGACAATTCGGACTCTGAGCCTGCTGCTTGCTCGCGGTGTGACTTTGGACAAATTGCTTAAATTGTTTTTTAATAATTGCAATACTCTCTATATCATTAGATTGTTGCGAGAATTAAAATGAGATGGCACGTAAATGCCAGGAAAGTATTAAATCCTCATCTTGTAATTACTTCTCCCTGTGTTCCGCGTTTTAGTTCCAACGTATTTTATAGACGATGCCATTGTGGAAAACAAACCAGGTATCAGAAAGATTAATTGCCTGGCTGGAATGCACAAATAATCAAAGATCTAGTTATCCTTGCAGTAGCAATAACATACTTATTCCGGGTTCCTGAAACTAGCGAAAGAGCCCTAAATCATTAGTAGCAAACAAAGTTTCCGAAAAGAACAATGAAGTGATTTGATAGAAGACCAACTTCTAACAACCACTTAATAATACAAGTGCCCTTTGATAGCAAGGTGATTTCTACCCAGGTAGAAACAGGCGTATTTGGACTGAGTCTGGGCTGTGTTGCGGCTCCTTTTCTCTTGTTGAAGTTGTAGCTCCTCGTGTTGCTAAATCACAGCAGATGGCTGCTTTTTACACCCGGCGCCGTCGGTGGAATGTAAATGCGTCCCGCACAACACGGAAAATACTGGGGCTGTGTGTTTAATCTGTGCCGTGCAAGCAGGATGACCCTGAAAAGAACATGAGCACCGGGCACGTCTGCAGAATTGGCTTCCGTCCTCGTAAACAGGATTGGGGAGGATTTTTCAAGCCTGGTGACTAATCATGGTTTTCTTCCTGAGGCTCCTAACACAGCCGTCTCCCTGAGGACACACCATCTAAATGGTGTTGGAATAGAAAAGTTATAGACCCCAGGGAAATATTGTTTTTAAAAAAAGGGGGCAGAGGGAGTGTTATTCTGAGATATGGGAAAAAGAAGGGTGAGTGGTGCTGTCCCACAAATCGCAGAGGCTTGGTTTAGACTGTGAATCTCGGCTCTAAGCCTCCTCGGGAGCTGAGAAAATAAGATATCCCTGTGTTTCAGATTATTTAAGTTAGCAAGGGGAATATTCTTTTAGCAATTACTTCAACATTCAGAAAAAAGAATGTAAATAATTCACATGTCAATATGAAACAGAGTACGAGACAAGGATTATTAGGAAAAAAACCCTTTTATATTTTATATTAAAACCCTTATGTTAATAGCAAATTATAGAAATATAATCAAGTGCTTTAGCTGGGCTATCTCATTTCTTCTCAAATAGGTCTTTGAGCTGGGCGGGAAGCAGAATCTGATCTTCATTTTATGAAAACGGCCACTAAAAATCAGTGGCAAAAAAAAGTCTATGTAATTTGTCCTTTGAGCAGAGGAAAGGAAAAGAGGTCGTGGAACTTCCCACACTTTCTTGGGCAAAGATCTCCTGATCTATTATTTCAAAAGAAGATATCGATGTTGTAAATATCGTAATTACTGTGTGTCCTGGATGTTACACAGCATTAGAGTTTCAAAAGTATAAGATAACCATTTCAGCTATGTCGTCTGATCTAATGTTATAATAGGTCATTAAATTCTGTGCTAAATCTATACATAGAGCAATTTTAGTTCACTATTTTTAAACTAATAGAAAAATACTGTTAGACTATTTTTGTCGCTTCCAAGAAGGAATGCTTTAGACTCTTCAATACTAATGTAAACATATCCTTTTCTCCAGTTGTGCTTTTGGGCATTTAGGTGCACTGCTTAGTAAATCAAACATAAGGTTTTGGTTTTTTTAAATCCTGCTAACTTTAAAACCTACAGACTTTTAGTAAATGGCTTCTGAAAGCCTGACTTCTGAAAGAGCTCCTCAGTTTTAAAACTAAATACCATTTCAACAAAGCCTCCCAGTATGGAAGTTTCCATGCAAGTTTGCTGGGTGTCAGACAGCGTGGTGTTGTAAGCTGCTACAAGCTCACAGATTTTAGTGATGTTCACCTGGGATCCGACCAGCCTCTCAGCTTCATGGGATCCTTCTCGGTTCGGACTGAGTCTCAAACTGTTTTGAAGAGAGAAGGCTGAGCCGTGAAAGGCTTCACATCAAAGCATTATATGTCTTTTACCTTCCTCTAGGCAGAGTCTGAACTGAAAGTGTGATAATTTGATGTAAACTGACAGCGACAATAGAAATGGCTACTTCCGAGATTATTTAAGAGAAGGTGCAGGGTGTAGACATTCATCAGTGAAACGCTAAAAGAGTTTTCATTTCTATGTTTGCTTTTTAAAATAAGAATAGAGTAAATGGCACCATAGATTATATAAACAAGGACTTCCATGACAGGCTGTCAAAGGTAAAGTGATATATTTTACGTGGGTGACTTAACTCCACACTTTGTCACCTACACAAGAGGAAGCCAGTTGGAGTCTGGTCAGTAAAATGCAACCCCCAGAGCTGGGCCTGCGGCAGGGCCTGGTGACTCGGCACCACTTCCGCTGGGATGCGGCAGGAGCTGGCACTGCCACCATCCAGGTGTGTCCGACACTGGAGCCGATTTGATGGACAAACTCGCAGGTACGTCAGAAGCGACGGCGCGGTTGGCCCTGCTCTGTGCAGCTCAGGCTCCGGTAATTCAGTGCAGGTCCGAGATTTGAGTGGGGCTAGTGATCCAAAAGCCGGATTTACTGGGCCTCACAACTGCTGAAAATTAAACTACATGTGCTGCAGGTCGGGGTTACCAGGGTATCTCATTATAGGAGGCTATTTTTTTTCGGGGGCTGGAATCTTTGCTGAATTACTGAGAGACTTATTTGAATGTAGACTTGGACCAAATAATTTTCTGATAAGTTGGCCATAAATCCTCAGTGAAATGAGCTTGGTGTTCTCAGCGTATCTGTTGGCTTTTTGATCATTTTTACGGCTTTCCTTTTGCTGGTCAAATTATCCTTATACGCTCCCAAGGCTCCCCTGACATGGATTAAGCCGACACAAACCAATAGACCTTCATTACTTTGGCAACTGGTTTTGATTTGGGGGCAATAAATATGATGACCCAGACTAGATTACCTTCACCGAAGGGATATGTGATAAGCCACAAGGATGTCAGAGATTCGGCACCTTTTCTTCTGCATGATGTGAGAATGAATTAACAGCAGCTTTCAGCCAGCCGAAGAAAGTTGGGAAGAGGAAAGAAACCCGAGTGAGCAAAGAGCCACGGCCTGGCGTTCCGGTTAAGAATGGTGGCGCCAGCAGATCATAGGAAAGTTCATCGCCGCCGTGTGCCTGGCTCTGAGGCGCTGGCAGGATCAGAGCCGGGTGGGTGGGGACCTAACGTGCGAAATGAGCCACATCCTAGCGTCTGAGAGGAGAGATGAGAGCGTCAGTGGGGTTTACCTGGAATGAAAATGAGAGGGAGGGATAATGGGAAAAGCAGGATCTGCAAATTTGGGGTTGGAGGAACTATTTCCAATATAAAAGTTATTTTTCCACCCTTTTTTTTTTTTGTAAAAAATGCAAGCCTAAAGAGAATCAGAAAAAAAGGTACAATGAACACGTGTATATCCTTCACCCAGATTCACCACCTGTTAACATTTTGCTACCTTTATAACTATTTATATACATGGGGGAGGGGATTGTTTTTTGTTTTTTGCTGCATCCTTAGAAAGTAGGTTGCAGACATCGTAACAACTTACCGTTACATATTTCAACAAGTATCTCCTAACAGAGATCTTCCTTCTATAACCACCATGCTGGCTTTACATTCAGGAAATGTAACATCCCAGGCGCTACCCGTATTCAGATTCCTCCACTTGTCCTAATAATGTGCTTTATAGATTAATTTTTTGATCCAGGATACAATCAACTGCATCTAGTTGTCAGTCCTGCCTTTTTAGTGTCTTGTTTAACATCAGTCTCCTGCCTTTTTAATTTGCTTGCCACTGACTATCCTCTTCTGAAATTATGTATAAAATCAATTGGCATAGTTATCAATCGCCTTCCAAAATCTATACAGTGCGGCAGAGACGGGATGTGAAGAAACTCGAGCCCTTGTCTGCGCGACAGAACGCAGCTAGCAGAGGACTCTGGGCACATGCGTAGGAAGGGGACTAAGTGAAGTTTTGAGTAACTGGAATAGTCACACGAGCCAGGAAAGAACCGTCGGTGAAGACACGTGACGTTGCTCATGCAACTCCAGCCCTCTGCTTCCCCGAGGGAGGGGAAATCTAAAGGGCAGCAGCTAAAGGTTTTCATGCCCAGGGCGGGTAAACACCTTCCTGGCAAATGAGCTTCCACTCCCATCCTACGTCTCCATTTGTGACTGTCCACAGGTCTTACCGCTGCAAAGCTGCTGTGGCACGCGGGAAATGTCCCGGCACGCCGGGCATGCTGCTGGTCTCCCTCGTGGTGTCTCCTCCTAAAACGCCTTCCTTTCCCTCGTTCACCCAGCGGCTTCCTCTGAGAAACGTAAGGGCTGCCACGAGGCCCACTTTCCTCTCTCCATGTCTTTGCTTCAACATAACACTGCTAAATAGTGAATCGTTTTTTAAAAAAGTCAGTGACTATGACTTTGAATGTGTATCTCCAGGACCTAATATGCTGTCTGAGTCGTTGAAGGCATTCAGTGAAAATCTATTGAGTGAACGAATGCATAAATAAAGGAGTGAATGAATTTCACCACCAATAAGCTTTCTGGGCTGTACTGAACTCTCTTGACTATAAAGAATTTAATAATGCATTAAACAGAGCAATGAGCGAGCGTTGCAAGTGTGTGAGTCAATAAGCATTGATCAGCCACTTTGTGCAGAGAAGTGCATTTTGTATTATTGGAAAGTTCCAGAGTAAACATACACTCCTCCTTCCTTGCAGTAATGAGGAGGGGGTAGAATCTGGCTCAATTCACTGTGAGCCGTAGCAAGACGTCCACGGCGCGCTCCACACAACGCAGGCCCAGCAGCAGCCCCTCCCAAACGCTGCTGGTGCCGGATGTACAGGAGACACGGAGGGTAGAGTCGCGTGGGCTTCCCTGGGGCGGTTTTGCAAAGTGCAGAGCAAGTCTGGATAGTGCTCTAAAAAGGAGAGATGATTGAGCAAACGGCACGTGTCAGGATGGAAAAGTGCTTGGTGGGAACTCATGGCTCTTGTGTGACAAGTGGCAGGTGAGGAGACCTGCGTTGCTGGAAACCGGGTGCAGCTGGCAAGGACCCTCACGAGGACATGGGGACTCGTTGATAAAGGTCACCGACCTAAACATTAGCAGTTTCTGTTTGACGGGGTTAGGCTTGATACGGTTGTTTTCCGTGGGCTTCCGAGTCAGATAAGTAAGGTTTTTATTTCCGTAGGGCTGGGCGGAGGATGCAGACTGGGGGGGAACAGAGTGGCTGGAGGACAGTTTAAGTGCCCAGGTGAAAGACAGCTCTGATGGAGACCAGGGCTAGGACCGTGGGACGCAGGAGCGCGAGATCAGAGCGGGACTGGCCGTAAAGGGCCTGGGCGTGGGGTGATGCGGGGTGGAGGAGTCTGGATCGAACGCTGCGGGGTTTGCACCTTCCGTCGTTCGTTGGCAACTGCTGTTTCTGACGTAAAATGGAGGAAGAGGAGACAGAGCAAGCACGAGCGTCCACCCAACTCTTCCGAGACAAAAACAGGCCAAGATAACGTCCAGCTGCTCACCTAACAGAGACAGAGTAATGCACGTGTGGGAAATGACA
The DNA here is from genome assembly GCA_963575035.1 of Avahi laniger. Taxonomy (NCBI): domain Eukaryota; kingdom Metazoa; phylum Chordata; class Mammalia; order Primates; family Indriidae; genus Avahi; species Avahi laniger. Next base: position 9,720 of record CAUYSK010014501.1, on the reverse strand, counting down.
GCCACCGCTGCTGCTTATTTTTATCTTTATTTTTTAATCCTCATCGGCAGCCCCTGGTCGTATCACCTGATGGTGTTTCCATCCTGGGGGGAGGGGGCAGGAAAAGGTAAAAACAAACAGATCGTTTGTGATTAATTAAAAAAAAAAAAAAAAAAAACGCCGCTCAGCCCCTCGGTCCTGTGGTTCCCGACCTGCCAGGTCTGTGTTTGCCCAGAGCCCGCACCTGCCCTGCGGCGGGAGCTGGAGAGCAAACCGCTTCCTTCCTCTGTCAGACACACGCTGAGGTTTTTATTAGGGAAAGATCCCGAGAGAAGTTCTGAGCTGATAAAGTTGGTAGCTTATTCCGTGCTGCTTGATGAGCTCTTTAACTTTAACTCCCTTCTGCGAGGTGGCCGTGGTCACGTGTCCGCGTGCTGGGACCCGGGGGACAGCGTGCACCCTAATGGAGCTTCCACTATCAGGGGGTGGGGGACACGTGAACTAGGTCGACGTCCCACAGTGCTATGTGATTGAGAGAATTAAAGCTGATTGCAATTAGAAAGGACCGTCCAGGGCGGACTCCCCAGGAAGGTGACAGAGAATAGTAGCACCTACCTCGTTGGGTTATTAGGAGAAGTAAAGCGGTTTCTGTGTGTCAAACATCTGGCAAACCCCTGACACAGGGTCAGAAGACATGGTTAACTGTTACCTTTAAACAACAAATTTGCAATAATGAAATCTAACTTGAGTTTGGGCTGCTGGGATTTGGTTCTTGTATGAGACAAGGATAATTTTTATTCCTGAGGCCTGCGTTCCAAGGAAAACAGCATCACTTACGCCACCTGCTTACAGAGAGAAAAATCTAAAAGCAGTGTCTCCAAACTTCTAGCTGCATCTAGACTTCTGCCTAAAACCTGGTACCCTAAGTAGGAGAGAGGTTGTGAACTGTCGGGGCTGTTGCCTGACCCCGGCTCCTCTGTACCCATTGCCCAGACAGGCAGAGCAGGGACGGCTCGGCCACCACTGTATGTCCAGCGAGCGTTGTGCTCACCCAGAGCCCGTGTTCCATGATTACTTATTGAATGCACAAATAAATGTGCCCCATTATGACCAAGGTCACAGCTCATCTCAAATGTTGGTACAACTGAGCTCTTCCCCTGATGGAAATTGAATTCTTTCTCACGAGACGGAACATGCCATGCTTGGGCTAATGTCTGAGAGAGTCTGATCACTTAAACTGAAGCTAGAATTCCAAATACACATCCTGATGTGAGATCAGTTCATCTCTCTCGTTGACGTCCTGGGCATTGGCAGGAGATTTCCGCAGTGGCTGTTCCAGCCTCTTCAGCAGGGCCAGCGTGGAAACCACACGGGGGCTTCCCAGGACGATGCCTTCTGGGCTGTGGTTTCCTGCCTGTCCCGGCTCTGTGGCTCTTTCCTCCCCGGCCATCGCGAGGACCCTGCATCAGCACAGTTATGAGAAACTGCCACCACGCAGTGAGAATTAATGGGGACGACTTTGTCGGATTCCTCCTTTTTCCAGGATGAACTTGCAAATGGCTCACTGCAGCCCCCGCGGGCCGGAGCTCACCGTTGCTTTGTTCCCTGGGTGCTGGGGCTTGTCCGTGTTCTGGGAGAAGCAGAGCCGGGCAGTGGCAGGAGAGAATGACACTCAGCAGGCGCTTTGGGTCCCTCCCACCCTGCGCCCTGGTGCTCAGAGGGAGACGAGCGGCGGCTCCCTGATCGCTTCATTTCTTCTCATTCTCAAGCCTTTTATTCCATAAAAGGAGCAACGGGCCGACGACCCTCCTGTGCCACATCCCACGTCCTCTCTCTAGGCTCTTTACAGCCTGATTTCCCCCTTATAACTGTAAAGCGGACAGTGTATTTATGGTTGAGAATTGGCCGCTGGAGCAATATTAATTTTAAAAACAGTTTTGGCACATATTCAATATTACTATGGAAACGGCTGTTTCTAGCAATTCACTGATAAGACGTAGTTCAAGGACCCGGGCCTGTGTGGGAGGCTTTTCCCATCCACCGCACCGAGGACCTGCTTGTTACCACAGTAATTCGCGAGAACTGTGGAGTCTTAAACGTGGAGTATTCCTTTCCCTTTAAAAAACAATCGGAGGACGAGCATTAAAGAGGTGTCTTTATTTTGCTGTAGATAAGCAGATGGAAATATTCTAACTAGCATTTTGAAACAACATATTTAAAGTAATTTTTCCATTAATCACTAATTCTCCTAATCGTACGTAATGGTCTTCCTGGATGACTCGTGTGGCACTGAACAAGTGTACAGCTGGTCTCAGAAACTCACGTGTGGAAGCCGGGATGTAACCTGTAACCAGCCGTCACATCCAAATATTTTAACTTCCCATTTTAAGCTGTCTCCACTCATTTCTACAGAACTGACACACACAACTGAATTCCAAGGAGGACTGGAGGTAATTCACGCCACCGCAGTGTTTTCCAGGAGCCATTTTTTAACCCTAAACACGGCCACTGTTTTTAGCCACATTCTTCTGCTGACTTTATAAAATTTAGCCATGAGACAAAGAAAGGACCTACAGGGTGATGGTAGCATCAGTTCTTGAATTTTCTCACTTGAAGTCAAAGCTTTCGTGTTTCAATTCCGTTTGCTTGGAAATGTGAGGTACGGTTTTCCAAGAAATCCTGCAATGCTTCCCGCTTTTCCAGGGCTCCTTCTGTTGTGTTTACTGTTTTCACCTTCTTCCAAATGCTGCCATCAGCCTTAAATATTGTGACAGGCAGATCCTGAGGCTGAAGACAGAGTTGTCTCGTTTCTTTTTTCTTTCCAGACAAGCTAACTCATTCCGTGTTTTCAAAATCAGGTGACTTGTTCAGCAGTTGATTAATGAGGGGACAGGTGATTCTGACGGGCCCAGATTGCTCATCAGCTCGGTGCAGAGTGGGGTGGGAAGCCCCTCATCATCCCCAAGTTCAGCTCTGAAAGGTGACATTTTGCAAAAGCGGGCTGTGGATGGCAGGGGTTCCGAAATCCAAGCAGGACCAAGAAAATAGCCAGGGAAGGGTTGCTAACGAGAGCACGAATCCAGCTCTCATTCTGTGCTTGTGCACGGTGAAGAGCTCTGTGAACACTGACGGCTGCAGTCCTCAGAGCAGCTCCGAGACACGGGAATTACTGGCCCAATTTTGCAGATGGGAAAGCAACATCTGTAGACTAAATATGCTAAACAAGGGGTGAAACTGGGTTCAAACTCATTTGTCTGTTCAGCAAGTACGTGCTGTTTCCAGTCTCTCCTTCAGAAGAAACAGCGTGCAATTTCTTTTCTAGGATTTAAAAAATAAAAGGCACCAAGGCATGGTTCTAGCATATTCTGGCATACACCAGTCAGGGGAGAAGATTCAAAATAAATTGTGACAGTTTCCCCTCAGGATAGTGTGGCATAGCCTCGCTCCGGTCCTGTATAGACAGACCTGATTGATGTTGCAGAATGAAACTTTTATAGGGAAAAATGAGACACCTATTTATTCTGCAGATATAGAGTTCAAAGTAATCACAGTTTAATCATACATAAAATATTTAAAAATGATGTGAACATAAGTGACTACAGATTACATCACATCATTTTTTTAGCAAAATAATTTCATATGATATTTGTAATTAATCTGGGGGATATCTTCTCAGGAAAGGGTTATTCCAAAGCACAGTGTTAGAGGCACAACCAACTGGTCTGCCCTTAAATCTCATCCCGCACCTGGAGGCATCCGGGTACCGCAGTAGTCTCAGTTATCAAAAGATCCGTCCCCGTGCTGCATATTTTAAGCATCATTGAAGAATAGCAGAGCAAAAAAATCCTTTCAGCCATGGGAATTCAAAAGCAAAGGGTCCTCAAGAGGCGATTTCAAAACCTGCTCGTGCAGTTCCCGCCGAAGCTTCGTGACATGCCCTGTTTGGCACGTTCCGGGGAACGGTTTCGTCAGAAACTCCGTACGAGGCTGAGAATTGCAGTATTAGGGGTGTAGCTTGGCTCCCTTGGCCACACCGCAAGGTCCTGAGGGAATCTAGTCCATCTTTTGTAAGTGAATAGAGTTAGGGATGATAATTGGCATGTTAAGGGCTACTAATGTTTTCTTGTGTTGAGGACTTGGGAGAAGCTGCGCTCTGTGCAGTTCGCGATCCTTGTGTTTCATTCAGTCCCATCCTTTGCAGCAGACATTGATACTCAGTTTTATAGGCGAGAAAATGGGTCTCTGAGAGGCGAAGTCACTTGCTGGTGTCACACAGGTCACTGTCAGAGCCACGAACCAAACCCAAGCCTCTGCCTGGACAGACCGAGCTCATGAACACCTCTCGACGCAGCCAGGAGTGGCAGAGCTGGAGCCCAGACCTTGCACTTGCTCTTTCGTTTGTCCCGGTTTCTGAGGACAGTGAAGTGACTGTAGATGGGGGGTCTTGGTCCCCCCAACTCACAAGATGTGAAACCGTCCTCTGGCTCAACCAGAACCGTGGTTCTAACAAGGACTCGGGATCTGCCCCCAGAGTCCCTCTTTGTCCCCAGTTGCAATGCAGCAGACAAGAGGACCCGTGTGAGCTTAGCCTCCCCTGTGTGATCAGTCTCAGGCTGAATGGGGAGAGAAGGGCCCAGAAAAGTCCAGAAAACAGAGGCAAACCGAACGATTCCTCTCCGTGTGGGTGCGGATACTCCCGGACAGACTCTTCCAGGGGAACAACCATTTACTTTCGAAGATGACACAATTTACTAGGCAGGTTAAGATTAAATCAACATCTAAGAACAAGAGTGTGTATATCTAAAGGTCCCTAGATAATGCTAAGGGATTTTGTTGGTCAGATTCCATCTGTCCTTCTGTGTCCCAGACTTCTGACCTCTCAAGGCCAAGTCTATGGCTCTGTCCGTGTTTCCCAGCCTAGAGTTATTTTTATTGATAAAAGACATAATTACTCACAGAAGTGAGCCCACACAGTGTGGTTGGGAGCGTGTCCTCTAGCTGAGTGAACTCTTGAAGTCTACGGAACTCTGCTCCTCACACTCCAGTAACGAGAGGATGAAAAGTTGTCATGACCCAGAATTTTTGGCAGTAATTGGAAGTGGAGAGGGGTAGTGATTATTCCTAACTACCTAAGAGTACCATATTCCTGAATGGTTTCTAGACACCCAAAGCCAGCTTTTCCCAAACCGAACTAATGCTCTTCCTGCACAAACCTGTTTCCCTCCGATGTACCCAGTTCCGATTAATGACATCTGGGTCCACCTGGTCACCTAACACGGCGTCACCTTTACCTTCCCTCTGCTCGTCCCCACCCCACACAGTCTGACACAAGCGATGCTAACTCACCTTGGAAATCTCTCAACTGTTCCTTCCCTTCCATTCTTGCTCCTTGGCTAAATTTAGACCCAGGTCATCTCTTAGCATGACTAATAAACTCCCTCTTTCTACCTTGAGCCTCTTCCGCATCTTCACTCTCTCCCATCCCCTGTCCTGTTACTAGATCTCGTCACGTCATGCTCCTGCTTAAACATCTCCAGTGGCTCCCACTGACCACAGGACAGAGTCTGAATTGGGGTGTGGCTTTCAAGTTTCTTGACAAGATCCTTCTCCTTACAGTTTCACCTCTCACCGACTCTTTTAATCTTTTCCCAGTTCAAACATACACATTCATGGATAGCATCTTTGGTCACACTAGGTTTGCTACTGTTTCCCCAAATTCTAAAGACTTCATATCCTCTTTATTATTATTTTAAATTGTTTCGTCCAAATGGAATTTCCTCCTTTGAATACCTGAATGTCCACTAATCCTTTAAAGAGCAAGCACATGCCTCATTCCAATCTTACTCCACCTACACCCCAGTATAGTAAATTTAGGACACACACTATTGTAACACATCTTTACAGTGTACTGTGATATTTGTAGATGTGCGTATGTCTGTCTCCTCCTCTGCTCCTATCCCCAGACCCTGAGCTCCAGGTTCTAAAGTTTGATTTATCTTTGTATTGTTTTTTCTTAGCTCAGTAAATGCCCATCGTGAATGGTCAGTAAGTATCATTGAATGAATAAACAAACTAAGGAACTACAGTTGAGCAAGACTCATAGTGAGTAGGTCCAAGACAACATTGTAAAGACAGTACAGTATTATATTAGTTGTACAATGACTTAAACCGAGGCACAGGGAACAAAAAACGACTAAGGATAACAAAGATACTAAAACTCCCGGGGATGTTAAAACAAACAGATTTCATTTGTAAGAGCAGATTGGTTTGCTAACACGGGGACAAGTCAGAGGAAGCTAAACAAGAAGATAAAATCGTTTGCTCCTGCTTTCACTCTGACAGAAACATTTCTTTGAAAAAAACAGTTAAAAAATTCAAATAGTGACTGCTTCCTATTTTTAATATTTCCGTGCAACTCAGTCACAGTTTCATGTTGCCCATTGCTGAACTGACAGAGTTCAAGTTCACTAAAAAAGTGCTTTGCAAACATTTTGGAATCAACATTAAACAAACCCTGAGTACAAGTAACACCCTGAGAGCCCAGGAACCAGCTCCCGCCAGGCTCTACCTGCCGCTTCCCATTGCCTGGTGCTTGGGTTCAGAATTAAGCTCACTCAATTCTCACATCGAATCCAAATCACAGTTATTGTTACGGAAACCGCCTTCGAGACCAGGGCATTGTGGTCCCTCCTCTGTCTCGGGGGGATCTTTCCCACGAGACTCAATGAATTTAATTTGCTTCTTTTCCCCAAAAAGGCTGTAAAACAACTATTTCTTCTGTCCAAAATTGGAGTTTTTTGGCAAGGGAGGAAAGAGATAGTGAATGACACAGTCCTGCAGACCTAGAACGATCTCACAAATAGATATGCAGTTTCATCTTCTGCCCGTGATGCCTCACGCGTGATCTCAGTGCCCCGATGAAGACACCGAGTGAACACAGGAGATTATTCATTCCATGCCACATTTTTTCTGCACGTAGATCTTAGATGCCAGATGTGTGATCATTTTTACATGATCTGGGAATAAGAAAATTGGACTCTCCTTCGATACCTTGGTCTTTCTACAGCACTGAGTGGTGCCAGCTGGCTCCGGTCGGTCTTCATCCCAGGGCAGTTCCGTTGTCTCCAACACTCGCCTTTGCTCTGGCACTCACATCACGATCGTTTCAACCCTGCAGCTGGCGGACGACCTGCTCTCGGCCGTCTTCACAGCCGTCGGCTCAGCTACTCTGGTCTTGTTACTCATCCTCCTGCTGGCCGCTGCCGCCTCGGTTGTTGCCTCCAACAAAAGGGCGACTCAGGGAACCTACAGTCCGAGCCGCCAGGAAAAGGAGGGCTCCCGAGTGGAAATGTGGAGCCTGATGCCGCCCCCTGCAATGGAGAGGCTGATTTAGGAGCACCTGTCCCTTTGGGAAAAGGATCTACACACCGTGAACCTGGTGATTGTTCTTGAGCGGTTCCTGACACACCTGGGGGTGCTAATTTGCAGCTGGGATGAGGTTGGAACTGTGGGAAGGATTCCTTTGACCACCGTAAAGACTTTCACCGCGGTTCAACCTGACATCCTTGTCTTATTATAACAGCCCACAAAATGATGGCTTTGTGCCAGTAATTTCAGCCTCATAATTAGCAAAAACATCTTCCAGAGATTACTATCTCCTGGGAAAAGCTCCGGTGGCTGCCACCTAAACTCTTTCCTCTTTGCAGCCTGAAAACAACATTTTAGTTTGCACGTTAGCTGGCTGTTTGCTCACACAGAGACTGCAGGAAAAAAATAGAACACGCGTGGTCAGAGGTTTCAGTTGTATACGAGCTGTGTGCTTTGTCATTCAATCATGCATTCAGAGAAAGCCATGGGAATGACCCGTGGTTTAAAAAATAATCCAATGGCAAAAAATAAAAACTGAGGTGTGGTTCTCCTTTTCGAGTTTTTTCTTTTTTTCTTTTTGCATTTTGTGATGGTGCGTGTCACAAGAGTAACCTCTAGGAGTATTGGAAGAACCTGCTTATGAAGTTGATCTTTTAACTAAATTGTCTCAAGTTGGTCACATTTAAAGTCATGATTCTTTGCAAAGGGTTCTGTAAGGTCAAAACACGTCCTAGGCCGAAATCAGGACGGGAGGAAACTCAGATCCTCTAGTCTGGAAGATCAAGCTCTTTGTACATCAGTGCCATACAGCGACGTTGTCTAAAGGCTAGAACCCCAAAGTGAAGAGTCCACATTTGAAGGGGGGGCATGTCTAAGACTGTGGGATCTGGGGAGAAAATACTGGGGTTTCCCCATTTATATATTTTCCCACACAGTCTTTGGTTATATTCAATACATGTTTTGAAATGCATATGCTACTATAATAGAATATAAATTTTTAAAATAAAATATATGCATATATATTTGGGTATATGTTCAATGATATGAATTTTTATTTTTTTTCAGTGTATTATGGGGGTACATATGTTTAGGTTACGTATATTGCCCTTCCGCCCACCCCAAGTCAGAGCTTCAAGCGTGTCCATCCGCCAGACAGTGCGCAGCGCACCCATTAGGTGTGAATGTGCCCATCCCCCCCACCTGCCTGACGCCCGATGAATGTCATTCCTATATGTGCACTTAGGTTTTGATCAGATAAAATGAATTTGATGGTGAGTACATGTGCTTACTTTTCCATTCTTGGAATACTTCACTTAGTAGAATGGGTTCCAGCTCTATCCAGGATAATACAAGAGGTGCTAGATCACCATTGTTGTAGCTAAATAGTACTCCACGGTATACATATACCACATGTTATTAATCCACTCATGTATTGATGGGCACTTGGGTTGTTTCCACATCTTTGCAATTGTGAATTGTGCTGCTATAAACATTCGCGTGCAGGTGTCTTTTTTATGGAATGTCTTTTGTTCTTTTGGGTAGATGCCCAGTGATGGGATTGCTGGATCGAATGGAAGATCTACTTGTATCTCTTTGAGGTATCTCTGTATTGCTTTCCACAGAGGTTGTACTAGTTGGCAGTCCCACCAGCAGTGTATGAGTGTTCCTATCTCTTCACATCCACACCAACATTTATTGTTTTGGGACTTTTTGATAAAGGGCATTCTCACTAGGGATAAGTGATATCTCATTGTGGTTTTGATTTGCATTTCCCTGATGATTAGAGATACTAAACATTTTTTCATATGTTTGTTGGCCATTATTCTATATTCTTTTGAAAAATTTCTGTTTGTGTCCTTTGCCCACTTTTTGATAGGGTTGTTTGATTTTTTTTCTTGCTGATTTTCCCGAGTTCTAAATAGATTCTGGTTATCAGCCCTTTATCAGATTTGTAGCATGCAAAAATTTTCTCCCATTCTGTAGGTTGTCTGTTTGCTCTTGTGATAGTTTCTTTGGCTGTGCAGAAGCTTTTTAATTTAATCAGGTCCCATTTATTTATTTTTGTTGTTGCTGTGATTGCCTTTGGGGTCGTCTTCATGAATTCTTTGCCCAGGCCAATGTCTAGAAGAGTATTTCCAACATTTTCTTCTAGAATTCTTTTTTCTTTTTCTTTTTGAGACAGAGTCTCACTTTTGTTGCCCTGGTTAGAATGAGTGCTGTGGCGTCAGCCTTGCTCACAGCAACCTCAAACTCCTGGGCTCAAACAATCCTTCTGCCTCAGCCTCCCAAGCAGCTGGGACTACAGGCATGTCCGGCTAATTTTTTCTATATATTTTTTAGTTGTCCGATTAATTTATTTCTATTTTTAGTAGA
>CAUYSK010014495.1:0-10323 GCA_963575035.1 Avahi laniger | reverse complement strand
AATTTCTTTCTATTTTTGGTAGAGATGGGGTCTCGCTCTTGCTCAGGCTGGTCTCGAACTCCTGAGCTCAGAACGATCCGCCCACCTCGGCCTCCCAGAGTGCTAGGATTACAGGCGTGAGCCACCGCGCCCGGCCTAACTTAAATATTTTAAAAATTAAAATATCTGGTATGGAGCAAAATAAATGATAAACATAGTTGTTTGATAGTTTAAAAATCATTCTATGAAAGCATTCTTTATGGAGAAGTATTGACAAATTATTGAGCTTTATATATGTGGCACTCTCTCTATAAGCTTTAAAGTAACTTTCCGGGCTTTTCTTCCACTTACATGAAAATGACTCCAAAATTCTTAACTCCAGTCTGTAAAATTCTCTTACTGAACTTCAAGCTTATGATCGTAATGAACTGTTGGTCATCTCTCTCTGGAGGCCATATAAATCACACTATCAAAACTGTAGTAATTTTAAAAAATACATAGAGTTGTAATTGTCTAAACTAAAGCTTTTCCTTCTCCTGACTCAGTTAACAAATCCACCACTTACCAAGTCACTCACCCTAGAAACTTGGAGGAATGAGTGGCTTAATTTTGTTTCTCTCTCTTTCTGTCTTTCTCCACACAGCCATTCACTAAACCAGATGTTACTTCCTATACTTTTATTAAGATCAATTCTTTGTTCTTCAAATGTAGTCTAGTTGAAGTCATAATTATCTGTATTCTAGTGTCTTCAGACAACCTTCTGAGGCCCCATACCTTGGGTTTCTCTAACCTGCAATCTATTTGTCCCACTGCCACTAAAAGTATTTTGTGGAAACATAGGTTTTATCAAGGTTCTTGCTAAAAAACCTGGATGATACCCCGTTGCCATAGAAAAAAACAAATTTATGTTATCACTTGAATTGATTAACTGACTAATTTATTTATTGTGTAGCTGATACTGGACACAAGTTTGGAAGGATGGGAAGGCAGAAATGGGAGATTAGTTATCAAGGTGTGAAAATATGCATCCAAGTGAAGCTTTAGAATACTAGGAGTGTTGAAAGGCTTTTCTTCCTCACCTCAGAAGAGCCATAGTAGGAATAGAAAAAAGATGATGGAGGAATCAGAGAAGTGAAATTTATATGGGAAACAATAAGGTACTAATAAACCAAGAATAGTGATTGAGAGAAGAATGATATGACCCAAAGGCTAGCTCATATCATCAAAGCTGAAAACAGCACTGCAAGAGTGAAAGCTCCCGGAGAGTGCAGGGCCATTGCCTAGGGAGAACAGATTGAATGATTCTAAGAACATGTGAGTCCTCATGAGACCTTGACAAAATTAGACAGACACTGGCAGAGAGAGCAGGCAAGAGAATGGGAGGCTGGTGGAGATTTGGGTCATGGATATCCTGTGTTATATATTTAACTGTTATGGGTATCTCTTTAATGATCATCTTCCAGCCTGCTGAGGCCAGAGATATTTAGAGTTTGCAATCAGGAGTGGATGTAAATATTCATTACTATACATCTGTATCCAAAGAATGAGCCAATGCAAGAGTTTCAGAAAGTTAAACTTCATGCTGGTAGGGATGATACATTTCCTATGATCATGACAGATTTCAGATAAATATATCTTAATTATCTAGCAGCAAATTATTTGGCAATACTAGAAATGATAATGAAAAATTTCAGAAGAAAACAAATCAAATGTTAGCTTTATCAAAATGAGAATTCAATGTAATATGTTTTAGTTTAAACCTCATAATTTTACTTCAATTCTTTCAACTTTCCTATTTACCTCCTACAATGGATGAGTAATTAATTAAATGTCTTCGAAATGCAACTGCAATTCTCCATTTGACTGCAGTAAACATAAAAGCCTAATTAACACATTGTAATTTATTTGAAAAGATTGACACTCCTGAAGTCCCATTCTCACTCAAAATGAGACACAAAGTCTCATTCTCTCTCTTTTTTTTAGCCTGCTCATGTTTTCTAGCCTTTGTCCTGTATACGGAGAGATCACTTGGTTCCTACACCAGAAATCAGAGGTGTAGATGCAATCGTTAATGCTAAAAAAAATGCCTTTTTTCATATATTTGCTGGCCATTTGTCTACCTTCTTTTAAAAAACTTCTGTTCATTCTTTTGTCCACTTTTTAGTAGGGTTGTTAGTTTTTTTCTTGCTGATTTGTTTGAGTTCTTTGTAGATTCTGGATATTAGACCTTTATTGGATGTATAGCGTGTGAACATTTTCTCCCATTGTATAGGTTGTCTATTAACTCTGTTGATTAATTCCTTTGCTGTACAGAAACTTTTTAATTTAATTAAACCCCATTTATTTATTTTTGTTGTTGCAGTATTTGACTTTGGGGTCTTAATCCTAAATTCTTTGCATAGACTGATGTGTAGAAGAGTTTTACTTCCATTTTGGTCTAGAATTTTTATGGCTTCATGCCTTACATTTAAGTCTTTCATTCACCTTGAATTAATTTTTGTGTATGGCAAGAGATAGGAGTCTTCTACATTTGGCTATTCAGTTTTCTCAGCACCATTTATTAAATAGGACATTCTTTCCCCAGTGTATGTTGTTGTCTACATTGTTGAAGATCAGTTGGTTGTAGGTAGATGGTTTTATTGTGGGTTCTCTACTCTGTTCCATTGGCCTATGTCTCTAATTTTGTACCAGTACCATGCTGGTTTGGTTACTATAGCCTTGTAGTGTAACTTGAAGTCACGTGATGTGATGCCTCCAGATTTGTTCTTTTTGTGTAAGATTGCTTTGGCTACTCAGGTTCTTTTTTGGTTCCAAATGAAATGCAGAATTATTTTTTCTAGATCTGTGAAATATGATGTTGGCATTTTGATGTGGATTGGTTTAAAGCTGTAAATTACCTTGGACAGGATGGACACATTAACAATGTTGAATCTACCAATCCATGAGCATGGGGAATTTTCCATTTGTTTGTGTCATCTATGATTTCTTTCATCAGTGTCTTGTGGTTTTACTTGTAGAGATCTTTCACCTTCGTGGTTAAGTATATTCTCGGGTATTTTATTTTCTTTTTAGCTATTGTAAATGATACTTAGTCCTTGATTTGACTCTCAGCTTGACTATTATTAGCATATAGAAATGCTACTAATTTGTGTACATTGATTTTGTAACTGGAGACTTTGCCGAATTTATTGATTCCAGAAGATTCTTGGCAGAGTCTTTGGAGTTTTCTAGATACAAAATCATATCATCAGCAAACATGGATTGTTTGACTTCCTTTTTTTCTGATTTGGATAACCTTTATTTCTTTCTCTTGCCTGGTTGCTCTGGAAAGGATTTTTAGTACTATGTTGAATAGAAGTGGTAGCATGAGGCACCCTTGTCTTGTTCCAGTTCTTAGAGGGAATGCTTTCAACTTTACCTCATTCAATATGATGTTGCTATGGGTTTATCATATATGGCTTTCATAATTTTTAGGTATGTTCCTTCTATGCCTAGGTTGTTGAGGATTTTTACCATTAAAGGATGCTGGATTTTGTTGAATGCTTTTCTCCATGTACTGAGATGATCAGATGGTCTTTGCTTTTGCTTCTGCTTATGTGGTGAATAACATTTATTGATTTGCAAATGTTAAACCATCCTTGCATTCCTGGGATGGAACCCACTCTGTCATGGTGAATTATCTTTTTGATGGGCCATTGAATTTCTTTTGCTTATATTTTGTTGAGGATTTTTACATCTATGTTCATAAAGGGTATTGTTCTATAGTTTTTGTTGTTCTTGTTTTTGTGTCCTTTCCTGGCTTTGCTGTCAAGGAGATACTGACTTTGTAGAATGAGTTAGGGAGGAATCCCTCCTTCTTGATGTTATGTTTCAGTACAATAGGTGCCAATTTTTCTTTGTACTTTTGGTAGAATTCAGCTGTAAATGTGTCTGGTCTGCAGATTTCCTTTGTTGGGAAATTTTTTTATTGCTATTTCAATCCCCCTACTAGTTATGAGTCTGTTCAAGATTTCTATTTCTTTCTGATTGAGGCTTGGAATGTTGTGTGTTTCCAAGAATTTATCTATTTCCTCTATGTTTTCTAGTTTTTGTGCATAGAGTTTTTCCTTATATTTATGGATGAAATTTTATATTTCTATGGTATCAGTTATAATGTCTCCTTTTTCATTTTTTGTTGAGTTTATTTGAGTTCTTTCTTTTCTATTTCTAGTTAATCTCACTAGTGTTCTATCAACTTTGTTTATCATTTCAAAGAACCAATGTTTCATCAGAGAACTGAAAATTAAATCTACAATGAGATCCACTTTATCCCTGTCATAAGGCTATTATTAAAAAGTCAAAAAAAAATAGATACTGGCATGTATGCAAAGTGAAAGGAATGCTTATACTGTTGGTGGGACTGCAAACTAGTACAACATCCATGGAAAACACTATGGCAATTACTCAAGGAAATAAATGTGGACTTAACATTTGATCCATCAATCTCACTGTTGGGTACCTTCCCAAAGGAAAAGGAGTCTTTTTATCAAAAAGACACCTATACTCGAGTTGTTCATCGCAGCACAATTCAGAATTTTAAAGATGTGGAATCAACCTAGGTGCCCACCAATTTATGAGTGGATAAAGCAAATGTGATACATATACATACAAACACCAAGGAGTACTATTCAGCTATAAAAGGAATGAAATTATGTCTTTTGCAACCTTTTGGATGGAACTAGAGAATGTTATCTTCAGTGAAGTATCTCAAGAATAGAAAAACAAACACCACACATATTCTCTAATAATTGGGAACTAAATTATGGGCATGCTTGGGCATAAAGCAATGTAAAGGACACTGGAAACCAAGAAGACAGGAAGGTGGGAGGAGGTGAGAGGCAAAAACTTACTTTTGGATACAATGAACACCACGTGACATTCTAGGTAACAGCACATTAGATAATTCAGAAAAACACTGATACAATTAATTAGTTGTATCAACTAGTTGCTGATACAACTAATAAATTTATTCAGGCATATAGAACCTATATGATTGAATAAATTAGAGAGCTAATAAGACAACCAAGACTTGTAAGCACAAATTTTCAAGGGTTAGCTAATCTCTATTTTATAAAAATACTTCAATAGAATTGAAAGAGGAGAAACCCTTCTTAAATCTCTGTGAGCTTAGCATTTCCTTGATATCAATATTTTATAAGGATAATATAAAAGTCCTAAAATACTAATTAATAGCAAATAAAATTCAGTAATGATAATAAAACACTGACTGAATAAAAACTCATTGCTACCAATGCATAAAAGCATTCAATCAAATACAAAATGCATTTGTAGTTTTTAAAATTGCAATACAAGGAAATATTTTAACATGATAAAGAGTATCTGCAAAATAATATGGAAAATATCATATCATGGTAAAATATTAACATTAGAGTCAGAAAAAGTCAGTATTTTACAACATAAACATTATACTTGAAGTTCTAGCCAGTGAAGTATGAAAAGAAAAAGAAGTAAGCAATATTAGGATCGAATAGAAAGAAGCAGTCTTGTTCTTTTTAGTATAAGATTGTTAACATTGAAAATCCATGAGCTTCTATAGACAATACGTTGACTAATAATATAGTAGAGTAAGGTTGTTAGTTAAAAGATCAATATATTCAAACAAATTGAATAAAAACAAATTGGAAAATGGGATTTAAAATAGGCTCTTTTCACAATGAGAAAATATATGTAAATCAACTAATAATAAATCTAACAGAAAACTTGCAAGTCTCTGAAAATGATGATAGTTTAATAAAACTAAATCAATGAAAATCATTGTGTTTATGGATGGCAATAATCAGTATTATAAAGATAACAGTTTTGCTTGAATCAACATATAAATTTAATTGCAATTTCAATTAATAGTCCAACTGGGTTTTTTTTATTGTACTTGAGCTGATTCTAAAATCCAAGCAGAACAATAAAAAGCTAAGGCTACTAAAAAACATTTAAAAGAATATAAATGCAGCACTTATTCTACCAGATTTTAAGGTTTATGATAATGTATGATAGTTAAAACAATATGGTAATGGTTTAAGATAGGGAAACAAAATAGAGAATCCACAAATGGAATCATGCATATATCAAATATTAATGTATGAGCAGGTGGCTTAATAGTATTAAAAAAAGGATGGATTATTAATGGCATATGGAAAATTGTTTATCCATAATGTAAAATGTAAATTTTTATTCATGTCATAAAAATAAATATCAAATCAATTAAAGCCATACATCTGAAAAGCAAAACTGTAACATTTCTAGATGATTATAAGAGAGTATGTTTATGACCTCAAGGTAGAGGGAAAGATTTCTCAAATAAAACACATAGTTCATGAACCATATTAACAAATGATTGCTGTATTGAATCACATTAAAATTGCCAAGGTCTTTACAGCAATAAATAGTATGCCCAACATTAGAAAACAAGCTGTAGACTCAGAAAGAATATTTAAAATGTACAAGGGTTCAAAGAATTACTATGCAATACATATGAAGTAAGAAGATAAATAAGTAAAAAAATATTTAAAAGATATAAATAAGCACGATATACAAATGAGAAACCTGAAGGCTGTTAACTGTATAAAGATTTTTTAACATCAGAGAAATTCAAATTAATACAACACTGTACTAAATAAATTTGTAGAAAAAGAAAATATTCTTGAAATAGGAAGTAAAAACAGATTGGTACAATATATAATAGAGAGCAACTTTTACTATTTTATTTATTTTTATTTCAGCATATTACGGGGGTACAAATATTTAGGTTACATATATTGCTTTTTAATATCTAGTAATATTGAAAAGTCTCACAATCCACTGACTTCCACACACAAAAAAATAGAATGTGGGGAGCAAAATTTCTATATTTGCTATATCTGGGTAGTAGGTACATAGGTTTTTCTCTATGGCTGAAATTTTTATAATGGTATCTTTGAAACAGTCAACTTTTAAAACTCATGCACCATCACATTGAGGAAACATAGTGTCTCTTGGCTGAATGAGTTGTGGTAACAGAGGGAGAGGGTAGCTAAAGTTTTCTGACTGGAGAGCATTTCTACCAGGAATCCTATTCCCTGAATCCTAATTCCTCTTTGGAGAAGCACCAAGATGCTTTTGGAAACCACTCAAAACAACTCCAGGGTTACTGAGCACTCTTTTTAAAGTGTTAGATATAGGTATGTTATTAACGTTTGCCAACCATTTATTGCTTAATGTTTGTTCAAATGTTTTACCATCTGTTTACTTATCTATTATTTACAATCCTACAAACAGTATCCTCTCATGGTATGAAAATATCTTTATTGCTAAGGCCAACGGAGTATAATAGGAATGATTATCTTGGATTTTCAGTAGTAATTGATATTAAAGATAGGACCTGGAAAGCCCGAGTCTTTGCCAGCTTTCTCCTAACTTTCTATTTGTGGCAATGCATTTACTAAGAAAAATACTAGTGACAGATTTCTCACCACTACCATGAAATGTTTGGAAATTTTGTCAACATGATACGTATATCAATCTATATTCCTTTTCATTCCTTTAGTCTAAATATAAGGTTATTTTTAAGGTGACCAGCAATTATAGACGAAGTTCGCCAGGACAATTGTGGTTTATTTCTATTGGTCCGGCATATCATTTAGTACTTTTTTTCTGAAATTATTATATATTTTAAATAAAATATTATTATTCTATTGTTTTTTATCATTATTACATTCCAATAAATATGGGTTTTATAGTATTTCCAGTATTTCATATGCCCTTCTCCATGAATGTGTGAGAATCAACTGCATTACAGAGAGTTCTCGCTAACAGATATTTAAATTTAACAGATGATCAGTAATAGTGCAACTTTCTTTTTTCCACCCTTTCCCATGCAAAGTACTAACAATTTTTCACTGACAGTGTGCATAATCCTTGAGTAAAAGAAGCCAGTACTCTCAGAAACCAGCAGCTAGGAAGAGTGAACCCTTCTGGTCTCTTAGAGAGATTTCTTCACCCTGGCTGGCCACTTGTACCAGCCACTTATATGTCATTGTCCATGTTGCAGCCTGCAATATGTGCAGGTTTGGTTGGTCTCCATTTGGGTAGATGGTAAATACAGACAATCACTGGTTTGGTTTCGCTGAGATCTGTGTGAAAATATAGGCTGAGCTGTCTGAGTACTGTTGCTGCAGTGTTGTGTGTGTGTGTTTTGTCATTTCTTACATAGCATCAATCTACAGCTATTTTATATTTCATTGTGGAGTAACACATTTTATCTTTGAAGAAACTTTTGGCAGTAATATTTTCCGGACAACACAAATGAATAGTTGTAAAAAACTTAGGCACTGAATTTGTTTTTGTAGAAAGTTGATGAATATGTATTTTGCGAAAATGTCTGCCAAACTTTCCCATGCTCCATGAGGGTTAGGGTGATATGTATTACCACTTGAACTCTAGAATAGTCACAGTTTCATCTACTTCAAAAGTTAGTAGTTGTTTATAAGAGCCAACCTCCAAGGAGGCCCCTAGGGATCTCTGACTCCCAGCATTCCGATCCTTGTATGGTTCTTTCTGTACAAGTGTTGGTCAGCGTGATAAATAGTGAATGATGGTATGTCACATTCAACATTAGGTTGGAAAAGACTGTCATTGCCATCTTGAGCACCTTCTCTTTCTCCCTCTCTCTCTCTCTCTCTCTTTCTCTGAGGAAAAATAGCTGCTATGAGAGAGCCACATGGAAAGACATTGAAGCCTGAGGCCAACAATCAGACGTGAACTGAGGCTTGCCTAGAAGTGAGTTTGAAAGTGAGTTCTCCAGCCCAACATGGGTCTTGAAATAAACCGTATTCCCTGCCTTGTGAGAGACTCTGAGATAGGGCCACCAATTAAGTTCTTTTCACATTTCTAACCCTCAGAAACTTGGTTGTTTTACTTAATGTCGAGGGCAATTTGTTATACAGCAATAACTGAGTTGTTTTGCTTAAATTTGGGTGTAATTTGTTATGCAGCAATAGATGATTGATACTCTATTTAAAGGAGACTATACACAAACACAATATTTAACACATACAGAGAAATTTCATTTGCATACCCTTCCGTGAAGCTTGACATTTCAGTTAGATGAAGTGACAGTCCTTCTAAATTAATTTCTGTTATTGTCAAGGTTTTCAGTATTCACAATACGTAAGAAAATGAAGCGGTATTTGTTAATGTGTTGAATCATTATCAGAAGAACTTTGCAAACACATATGCCAGTTTTATGTCACTGTTTGAGACGATTTAAATAGAAAGTCAGTTAATTTTAATAATGGCTCAATCTTTAAATTCTCTTTATGGAGTCCTTTTAAATATATGTTGTTAATGACAAAACATCTAAGAGTAGTGTGTGAATGCTGTTGTAATTCATTTATGAAGTTCAACATTAGATTAAATTAATTGGTTTTGAGGTGACAATATGCATATTAAACTCAGTTTAAAGTTCAAAAATCAGAAAATATTTGCTTGATGATAATGAAATGTGTGGAAATTAAGAAATTTTTGGAGCATAAATGTACTTAATAATTGGATTTCATGTAGACATAGTTTATAACTGTATGGAGAAGCTGTGATGTTCTAAAATTTAAAACTATAGTTGTCCATATTTACAAAATATTACATATATACAAATTTAGGATAACTGAGCTATAAAATTTTTGTGATGAAGGTGATACTGAATGCCAAGAACCTCTACAAATGGTGTATATGTGTTGTCTTAATTTTCTTTTTGTCTTTAGAATGGAACTTAGAAGAACTTTTTATTGTAACCTCTATATTTGTCCAAAACTGAAAAAGTCATGAGTAGAGACAACTCATTTGATAAGTTTTGACTTTTAAAAATAATTATTGGGTCAAAAAACATATGAAAAAATGCTCAACATCTCTAATCATCAGGGAAATGCAAATTAAAACCACAATGAGATATCACTTATCTCCAGTGAGACTGGCCTTTATCAAAAAATCCCAAAACAATAAATGTTGGCATGAATGCGGAGAGATAGGAACACTCATGCACTGTTGGTGGGATTGCAAACTAGTGCAACCTCTGTGGAAAGCAATATGGAGATATCTAAAGAGATACAAGTAGAAGTACCATTCAATCCAGCAATCCCATTACTGGGAATCTACGCAAAAGAGCAAATGATACTGTATAAGAAAGACACCTGCACCCGAATGTTTATAGCAGCACAATTCACAATTGCAAAGATGTGGAAACAATCCAAGTGTCCATCAATACATGAGTGGATTAATAAAATGTGGTATATGTATACCATGGAGTACTATTCAGCT
>CAUYSK010014493.1:0-43853 GCA_963575035.1 Avahi laniger | reverse complement strand
TGCCATGGCATCAGCCTAGCTAACAGCAACCTCAAACTCCTGAGCTCAAGCAATCCTCCTACCTCAGCCTTCCAAGTAGCTGGGACTACAGGCATGCGCCACCATGCCCAGCTAATTTTTTCGCTCTATGTATTTTTAGTTGTCCACATAATTTCTTTCTATTTTTAGTGGAGACGGGGTCTTGCTCTTGCTGAGGCTGGTCTCGAACTCCTGATCTTGAGCGATCCACCCGCCTTGGCCTCCCAGAGTGCTAGGATTACAGGCGTGAGCCACTGTGCCCAGCCTCCAATGCATTTTAAAATATGACATTGATTCATCGAGTTTTTTTTGCAGAAGTATCATTATTCCTCAGTGTTATACCTGGAACTGCGCTAAGATATTTACATATATATTCTTAGTGTTGTGATACAAATGCATATAAATGCCTTGCTGTATTCAAACTAAATGTTGAATTTTCATGGGTTAAATTGACTCAATAAAAATAAAATAGGACTAATATTCTTAGATGGATATTTTTGATTACTTTATAATTTAAAAGGAAGCCAAGAAGTTTGGGTCCTACATTGCGGAGAAAATACTCTGTAGTCCGTGACAGGCAGCCTCTAAGACAGTACCCAGTGATCTTCACACCTTGATAATCTTACTCTTATTTAATTCTTTTCCCTTGAATGTGAGTTGGATTTAGTGATTTGATTTTAGCAAATATAATGTGACAGACAAGAAGGGTCCTGTCACTCCCCAGAACAGATTACAGCAAGACTCAAGCATACATCCTATACATCTTCTGTTGCTCTCTAGCTTGCTTGCTTGCTGACCAAAGCAAGCTGCCATGTGGCGAGAAGCTCTGTAGATAATCCCATGTGACAAGAAAGTAATGTCTATGGCCAGCAGCCCAAGAGGACCTGAGCCTTGCCAACAGTCGTGTAAGTGAGCTTGAAAGTCAGTTGTCTCCAGACGAGCCTAGTGATGACTGCAGCCCTGGCCAGCATTGTGACTGCAGTCTTTTGAGAAAGCCTATAGCAGAGGCAGCTGGCTAATTCATACTTAGATTCCTTACCCCACTAAAACTGAGATATTAGATGCTTATTGTTCTAAACTGTTGAATTTTGGAGTAATTTTGGTACTCAGCAATAGGTAATCAGTACAGAGTTAAACTTTTACGTAAATCCTGATTCCAACGCTTATTTATTGTGCATTTCTGATTAAGCTATAGCACCTCCACAACTTCAGTTTCCTCATCTGTATAAAAAAGGATAATATCTGCCATAATAGTAGAGAGGGCAAAATCTTTTAGAAAGAAAAGCTAATTTATTTCCAAGAAGCTTTGCAAGGTAGTTCAGGCTTTAGAATGCTTGCCAATTAAAAAACAAAAACATGATGTGTACTTAAAGGAAAAAAAAAACAAAAAACAAAAAGTAAAGATTACAGTTAGTCTATCTGTAGTATAAGACAGTTATTTTTTTTACACTGGTATCAGATTTGCGAAGATCTCAGGTATCCTCAGATAACGGAATTGCAAAAGTCAGGAATCAATTGTTTTGGTTAGTAAGCTAGTAACATACAGAAAGGTACCCAGCTCAAAGAGTCATCATTTATTTTAGTGAGGCAAGGTAAAGATATTGCCTTTTTGTTGTTATTGTTGTCATTGTTCACCTCAGGATACAATGTGTGTGGGTGTGTCTGATTTGTAGTATATGATTTGCTCACTTTACAGGAAAGGAAGGTGTTAGTTTTATTCCACATCTGTGAGGTATAAATGAGGTAAAAATATCTAGAAAGTCTTCCTCTCTTATACAATATGATAATATTTTCTCTTTCTGTAAAAGTTTCTCCTGTCAAATAATTGCCTTGTATTTAATATTGAAAAAATTCTTTTTTACTCCTAATTTAAGAATGTCTTCACCTTTTGAAAACATCGTTTTACCCTCTCTATTTTTCTGTTTATAACAACCATTTCTATTAACTCATCTGTAGCCCTCATCTTCACTCTATCTAATCTAGATGTTGATCTGATCCAAAATTATTTATACTAACTTCAATGACGACATTTCCCTCTATTTTCTATCATTACAATTTAAATTTTCTTGTTGCTTTCAACAAGCCTTTCCCATTCTTGGATCTTTAACAATTTTAGACATATTTTCTTTTGTCTTCAATTTGTCTATATACTTGGCAAATTAAAGATGGAAAGGCTGTATTTGTTATTCCATCGAAACAGAGACAGTAAACCTTGATGAGAAATTGAATGCCTTGAAGGTTAGTAATAAAGAAAGAATGAGACAGTATATTACAAAGAATCCTAGAGATTTAGAGAAAATGGTAGAGTCAATGAATAAATTAAACTACATTGAAAAGGCCGGGATACTCATTTCTAGAAAATCCATAAGAGCAAATTCAGGAAGGAGGACCAAGGAAAACCCAGAATGTGCTGTTTAAAAATGAAGGCTTGGTGCAGCATGAGAGACACCAGGTGCCTAGATGTGCTAGTCAGGAAATCCTGAGCCCGGAAACTAAAGAATCAAGTGTGTGTTGGAGTTTAGGCTGCTCCAGAGAATTCAGCCTAAAGCTAAATAGTTAGGGTTGAAACCCTGAGAGAGAGAATTTCTCCAAGGGACTGTAAGAATAATAAATAGAAAGTTCTCCCCGAGGTGGAAACAAGGAATAACTGGCAGAAGAGGGCCTTGGGCCTGGCGTGTGGGGATGAATCCGTAAATGGAAGAGAATGAAACCGATTTGTCCCAGGACAAACAGGATACATGTTTAAAAATGCAGCAAGCTATCTAAGCGATGTGATATTTTATGCGTAGGTTAGCTCCCCTGAATGCAGTTTTCCGGAATCATGACTTCAAAGGAAATTCTGTACTCCTACCTGTTGCACCAGAGGTTGAATACCCTCTGCTCCAGCCCCAAGAGGCTGTTCGAATGTGCACGGCTCTTGGAAATATAGATAGTTACAAGAATCCCTCTTCTGTTGCTGAACAACTCAAATTATTTAAAAATTCTTCATTCTTCTGGGCTCCTACTTGCTTTTCGATGATCATCACCTATTAGCTTTAGTTCTACCTTATGAGACAACACAAAATTTTCATGAGAGCCTGCCACATGAGTGAGTTTATTCTTTATAACTATTCTCTTCATCAGTGAAAATACCTCAGTTTTCGTTAACTATTTATGTGATGTGTTTTTGGGTATCCGCATCACTTTAATTGCCTCTCTCCTACAAGCCTTCAGCTGTCAGTTTCTTTACAATATTTCAGGTGGACTTTTTAATGGCATTTCACTGTGCATATGAAAGATGTTTTATTATGTTATCGAATGAACAAGAAATGAATAAGAGAAAAGGAAACAATGCCACAAATCTGGACTGAGCAGTGCAAATGATGAACATTCGACTTGCATCTCTAAGAAATGCATTTCTGTTTATTGCAACTATGGCTAAATTTAGCCTTTGTTTATGTTTCTTTGTTTTTATATTCATCGTAAAGCAGTTTTGGTATCATTGTTGGCTCAGTTTGTGTGCTAAAAACTGAATTTAGGTCCTTTTCGCATGAACCGCTACTATCTTGGGGCTCCTTTGTTTATATTTGTTTAATTAATTATTTTAACTTACATATAAAACTTAGTAGTTACCTCATTTTGGTTCCATTTTGTTAGCTTTTGTCTAGCATACTGGGAAATAATTTTGAATATTGATTTTTTATGGGATTTTTATATTTATAAGACACATTTTCTGTGCCATCTAAGTCATCAATTTAAAATATTGACTGCAGTAGTCTTATGTCATTGGAAATATCCATACAAGATGATATAAATCCATTAATAATTTGAGTTTAATTGTTTAGTCAGTAGTGAATTTTATATAATTGTATCATTATCTAATACACAGTTTCACATTTTATCTACATGACAATAATTAGATGCTCTATCAAAATCTCAGCCGAAATCAAGATTATCTGTGGTATTCCTCTGATAAAGCAAGCAATCAGTTATATCCTTAAAATAATTGATATTAGTTGTATAGTGCTTATTGACTCCTGGTGGATATCATTTTTATTTCATATATTCCTACTATTTGTTTTTCCACTCTTTTCCTGCTGTTTTATAGTTTCTTAAAGATTTCAGTGTGTTTATATAAGGAAAAGGTATACAAATTTATAAAAAATTTTATTTCCTATTTCCTACTTTTTGCTTCCTCTGGTAACCATTATTTTGTAAATATTCTGTTGTGACTGTTAGATCACAGCACTTGCTTTTTAGTTAGTTCACTGAGGCCTAAAATCTTGAGTTCATTTGAAAATATTAGAGCCACTGCAATCATCTAAATCACTATTTGTTATTCCATCAAAACAGAGACAGTAAACCTTGATGAGAAATTGAATGCCTTCAAGGTTGGTAATAAAGAAAGAATGAGACAGTATATTACAAAGAATCCTGGAGATTCAGAGAAAATGGTGGAGTCAATGGATAAATTGAGCTACATTGAAAAGGCTGGAATACTCATTCCTAGAAAATCCATAAAAGCAAATTCAGGAAGGAGGACCCAGGAAAAGCTGTTTAAAAGTGGAGGCTCAGTTCAGAGAAGCAGATGCAATTAGAGTATCTCCGAACCTATTTAGGCCATTTACTACTTCTCTATATTGCAAGGGCCATTTCCATTGCTAAGAAAAAAAAAAAAAAAGAAATACTCATAAAATAGATTAATCTTTACACAAACTGCCTTGAACAATTCTGTTTTCTGAATATGGATAGAAGTGATCTTGCTGGAGAAGAAGAAAGAAGAAAATATATAATCCTTTAAAGCCTTTAGGTTTTGGGGAGAATCGTTTATCCTTGGTGGCTAAAGAAATAAGATTCAGCAGGAGTACCCTTTGTTTTGAGATTCAGCTATTTCTTCATGCTTTTCTCTAAGTAATGGCTTTTCTCTACTGCAAAGGTTTAAATATTGCTGAACCAGTGAAATTTCCTGAAATAATGTATTTGAACAATCATAACTTCAGTGATCTTCCTAAAATTCATGGACATCAACAAATAGTGAACTCTGTGTTCATTAGGTGAATGTAACGTTTCTTTTCACTGGCTTTAACATCTTACAATGATGCAAAGATTATTTGGACACCAATGGATAACCTTGCATTAGAGAATTGCAAAAGACAGAACATAGAGTCCAGAAATTTTGCTAAACTACAAAAAAAAAAATCAAATTTTAGTATTTTAAAATGGGATGAGAAAAAGTGAATTTGTGTTTAGAGTTTTGTTTTCCTTGGGATAATATATTAGAACCTCGCTATTGGTTAACATACCTTAGGGAAGAGCTGAGTGTGAAGCAGTACTAAGCACAATTCTAAATACAATTGTACAGTTTCCATTTATTATTTTCCTGCTGTGATTAGATAATTAGTAAGGTACTTTGTGTTTAGGTGAATTTTCATTAGAAACGCAGTAGAATTAAATTGAAATGGCAAAAGTGCCACTTATTTCTTCTCTTCTTTAATGTGTTGATTTCTTCATACCAGTTTTCAAGGATGGGCTCAGCATGTGTCCTCACATAATTTAACCTTTATTCCTTATAATTAAATCTAAACATATATTGAAATCAAAGCTACTTAGCTATTTTTAAGTATATATCTAACAACTACAAACAAGCACGATCAATTTTAATAAAACTAAAAGGATACACATTGTCATTCATTAATCCAGTGTATACTAATAAGTAAGCTACCCCACAGAAGAAAAGGGCAAATTTGCCTCTCACTCGGAGGTAACACTTGATTTCTGTGGCACCAACATGCTATTACATTTAAATTAATTATGCCAATAAAATGGTATTTAGTAAATGATCTTTACCTATTATTATTTTATGCAAAATGGAAGATGGAAAATAACTTTATTCCTTTATTTGAATTCCTGTTTAAAAGAAAATGTAGTTGGGTTGGGGAGCTATTCATAAGCAGGAAAATAAAGAATGAGAGAAAGAAAAGAGGCCTAAATCTGATGTATAGATAGCACATATCAGTAGTATTCAGGTAGGGGATTAGCAAAGAGAGGGACTGACACAGAAGAGGTGCTTAATAAATTCGTGTGAATGAGTCAATGAATGAATGACATCTGTAAAGGAGTATCAGTGATGATTAAAGTCAACAGAAAATAACTGTAGAATGAGGAGATTTGAAAATGAAATACTAAACTGTTTGGTAAATGAAAATGTGGATGATATTTTGAAAGGGGAAACCAGTACACAAGATTTGGAGGAGAATCAAGAACAATGTTGAGGAGCAGGGAAAAGAACAGATAAGAAGATAGAATCAGCCCACAGATTTTGACCTGGGACACAAAGGCAGAATTAGCTACATTACTTAAATTATTATGTTCTAGCCAGATTGTGTCATTTTTTGAATGATACTGGATTTTGCTAATGTTATGCATTTTTGATACCTTTATTGTTACTAGAAGCTGAAAAATGCATTGATGTTGTAAATTATACATATTTTAAAATTTACCCATCTAAATTTTCTGATATTCCAAATAACACAAGTATCTTAATTAGAAAATATCTATACAATTTAAAATACTTAAATTAAAATCCCTTATTACCAAAGTAGAATGTAGACATTTTCTAGTTTTATATTCCCTTTCATAAATTCCTAGACAACCCAAATATTCAAAACATAGAAATTTCCCTTAAAATTTAGTGACATAAATTTTCAAACCTGAGTGAATCATTTACCTTATTAAAATATTTTATATATACATCTAGAAAATTAATAAATTGTCCACCAAAATAAAATGTATAAAGCATTATAGTACATTCTTACTATTATATAAAACATGAACCCAAAACTTAAGTTATCAGCAACTTTATTTTTGTTATTTTTCAAACTACTTCAAGAGAGGCATTGTGTAGATAATGATTACAAGAAAACAGTCAAGGACCTGTTGGTTCATTGATCGGTAAATTTGTATTGGTTGCGTACTCAGGTAGGAGGCACTACCTTATGACACTCATGTTAAATCTACCAATGCAATGTCTAAATATATTCACAGTTAAACATAGTTGGGTTCCTCCAAAGAGGCAGATGATTCAAAATGATTACATCAAAATTAATTTTATAAGAAATAAATGAATACAGGGTTTATTTTCTAGGAGCTTAAAAATAGCATCAGTCTCATCCTCCTTTTCATGTCGAATTAGTACAAACAGCAAGCAAACAGCTGATGGAAAAAAGACAAACCCTTTACTAACAAAGTCTACTCAAGCCATAGAAGGCCACTGACAACTATTTTCTTGAGTAATCTTATATTCTCCCTGTTTTTGATCAGATACAATAGGTAGCATATTATTTTATTTAAAGAAGTAGACTGTGGAGGCAGAATACGTAGGTGTAAATCTCAGTCTCTTGGGTGGGAAAGCTGGTTAATTTTTCTATGTCTTTCTTTACTCAATTGTGAAATGAGGAAAATGCTGTAACCTCCACTTTGTCATTAAATTAAGTGATACCTGTATAGCACTTTGAATAACACTAGGTACTCAACAAATATTAGCCATTTTTCTGATTTTGTTTCAATAAAGTAAAGAAAGTGCACATGCTGGGCACAAGTTCACTACTAATGCAACTAGTTATCTCCGTTGTTAACTCCACTGAAGGTAGGCTTTTTATTTCTCTCTATCCTCTACATCAGCTGATGTTATGAATGAACAGAAAACCCAGTGGAGACACAGTCATCCAAATACATGTGCATTGGCTAATGAGAAGTAGAGGAAACCATTTTGTACCATTCAATGAATTGTGTTGACAACCTACATCTGTGTTTCCTATACCTTCGTGGAACACCCTGCCGTAGTAGGAAACTGCCTTGTCTCCAGGTCCAGGGACCAATTAATGCAGCACATCCTTAGGCAGAGAGGTAGAGGAAGAAAAGTAAAGAGATCTGCTGACATGGGATATTAGCAATGGTCAGTGAGTGTTCACTCTAAGGCACAACTGGTCCATTGTACCTTGGATGTTGTCAGCCAAATGTTAGATTTTTCATATTTATGTGTACCTTTCCTTATTCTCATAGCTTTCCACGGAGAACCTCACTTTGGAGGATCTGCGCCACCAGGAAGGCTTGGTGTGACCAGAGTGAAAGTAAATGGTAGATGGGCAAGTAATGGAATGAGAGAATTAGGCAAGTGTCTAAACAGAGCAGGACTAGAATAGATTTTTGATTTTGCTTAAGGATGGGGGGAAGCCTTGGAGATATTTAAACAGGAAATAAACATAATTTACAATGAGATGGAAAGAAGAGATTAAATTACAAGTATAATTTTTATGAAAAGCATGAGGATTTTGAGGAAAGGATTATGACGAAAATAGAGGGGTTAAGTATAATAAAGAAAGAATTTGTTACCTTCCATCTTAGAGAAGAAATACAGATTGTCAGTACTGGGTAGATTGAGTGATCATGGGGAGGATGAAATCAGGGAATGATTATAAGGAGTGGGTTTGATCTTAACGTTATCAAAGAAGACGAGGTTGTCAAGTTTGAGAGATAAAAGTTCCTCAGGAAAATTGAGTACTCTAGTTTGAAGCATTTCATAGATATTAGCATTT
This sequence comes from Avahi laniger, assembly GCA_963575035.1. Classification (NCBI taxonomy): domain Eukaryota; kingdom Metazoa; phylum Chordata; class Mammalia; order Primates; family Indriidae; genus Avahi; species Avahi laniger. Next base: position 35,262 of record CAUYSK010014493.1, on the reverse strand, counting down.
TATTTATAAACACTTTAAAGGCAAGGTTGACATTAAGTAAGAGATGAAAATGGGACATTCTAATCAGTAAATTTAGTATAAACTAAATTTAGAAGTAAATTTAGTAAAAACTAATATCACAACAAGGGGAAGAGAATTTCAGAGTGGCTGGTTTGCTTTGTAAGTACAGGCTGGAAACTTGCAGGTATTCTTATTAAATTGTTTCCTATTGCTTCAGGACTGCAAAGTTCACAATGCATTTCTAATTAAGTTCAATCCCATCACTATGAATTAGGAAATCTGCAAACCAAGCTACGCATTTGCAAGGGAAATCTAGTTCTTGCACTTTGCTGTCTCCTTAAGGTAATATCATGAAAGAGGCCAACCCACAATTACGACTGTATTTTTCATCAGAGCTGTGTAATTACTGTGACTTTTGGTATTCTATCATATGTCGCAGGGGGCACTGCACCATAAAGGTCATGCCATAACAGTGTGAACAAACCAAGTAAGATGACTCTACTAAAGTTAGTGCTGTTTATAGCTGGAAGGCTTTATTTAACTCAGGGAACTAAAAGAGGGTAAAAATCACATCATCATGAAATGTTAGAGCTAGTAGGTACTTTAGAGGCAATCAAGTTCAATCCTCATATATAACAGATAAATAAAATTGAAGGTTAAAGAAATTAATGACCAATCTAAGATCACAAAGCTAGTTAGCAACAGAATTGGTTTTATAACCCATGCTTTCCAGTTCTCCATTCTGAGCTCTTATCACCATGCTAAAGTGCCTCTCATGTAAAAAGGGAAAGTTTAAGAGATGTAGACTTTTTTTTTTTTCCTTGAGACAGAGTCTCACTCTCTCCCCCTTGGGTAGAGTGCAGTGGTATCATCGTAGTTCACTGCAACCTCAAACTCCTGGGCTCAAGCAATCCTCCTGCCTCAGCCTCCCAAGTAGCTAGGACTACAGACGTGGCCACGACGCCTGGCTAATTTTTTCCATTTTTATTAGAGACAGGGTCTCACTCTTGCTCAGGCTGATCTTGACTCCTGAACTCAAACAATCCTCCCACCTTGGCCTCCCAGCTAGGATTACAGGCGTGAGCCACCACTGCACCCAGCCAAGATGTAGAATTTATATCTTCTATTCCAATTTGTGTCAGTTAAATAACTAAATTAGTCGGTCCTGTGGGGAACAGTTTGCTGATAGCGGTGACACCAGCACATCAAAAGGAACTTGATAGTATGCTAGAGGCAAAGCTGTATGCTTTGAATTCACAGAAAATGTTTAAATAGATATAGTCCCTGCCTTCATTTGCTTACTGTCTGATTAAGAAAGTAATTCTTTTACACAAAAATCTACAAGGTGACATTCAGAATTTCCACAAAGTAGAAAATGATGAATATAGTGAAGGATTGCTGATTGTGTGCTACAATTGTTCGAAGGAGGAAAAGATCAAGTCCACTTGGAGGAATGGAAAGGCTTACAGACAAAGTTTCATCTGCCTTGGTCATAAAATATGGAAAAGATTTAGATGAGCTTGATCGGAGGTTTTGAGAAGAATGAGTAGCATGATCCACATTTGGAAGAGGAAACTCGGTGGTTGGAAATGGTGAAGAATCGTGTTCAGCTGCGATTAGGGAGATTTGGAATGGACCCTTCTCTTTAGTGCCTGTGTCACCTTAAAGTATTGAACTTCCTTCTTCAGCAGCTACAGCTAACATTTCTTAGCTTCCATGTGCACTGCTGCACACAGTATCTCATTTTACTCTTACAACAGCTCTATGAGACAGGTACTGCTGCTACATCCATTTGTAGGTAATGAAGCTGAGGTTATGTTTGATCAACGTCACACAGGCAGAATGTGAGAGGGCTGAGTTTCAAACCCAAAACTTCACCCTTGCTTATATTCATCTTCTCCCTACACTATAATTAGTTACCTTGCAGTTAAATATATGAGGTTGGATGATAAAGTTACCACACACAACACCGCAGAGGTGAAGAGAAATTGTTCTAGATGTTTTAAAAGAGGAAGTATAAGGGAAGAACTCAGGCCCCAGAGCCAGACTACCCAGGTTTTAATTCCAGTTTCACTTCACTTGTCACAGCCTCTCAACAGTACTGGAAAGCCCAAGTCTTTGCACACAGTATCCTCTACCTCCTTTTATCGCTAGGGTTTGTGCACCTGTCCACCTGGGCGGTGCTGACCTATTGGAGTCGAGCCCGTTTGGTCAGAGACCTTACTTGAAGCCCTCCCGCTGACACAGCCTCAGATTTTTCCCAAGGGTGTTCAGAGCCCAGCAAGGGCAAATCTTTGTATCACTGGCTGTAGCCTCAGTGGTGGGCCTGCTCTGCCACCCCAGCCTATTCAGAGCCAGCCTCTTCACTTACTGTTGTGTCCCCTCAGCGCCACGTGGGGACTAAGGCTAGAGCCCGAGGAGAGCTTGAGCTCAATAAGCCCCAGAGCCTCCCTTTGCATGGCCATGCTGGGTCCTATGTCCTATCTATGGTGCTGGGAGGGGAGAGGCCTGAGACAGTCCAAATAAAGAGGTGGGGTAGGCAGGAGGGTAATCAATAGGCCTCTATTTCTACAATTTTCTAACTAACTTATTATTTCTCCGTCTGTTGTGTCTGATCACCTGGCTGCTGTCTCTTTCACTTTCTCTTCCCCTCATCCTTTCCTACAACCCTTCAGGCCAGAAAAGGGTAGGCTTTTCTATGTCTTGAATATCTTTTAGCAATCGTAGAGTAGACCCATAAGCTAGATGCTTTGGGTTTGGCCCTTGATATGCTAAATGGGGAGAGAGGAGCACCACGTACCGTCTCCTTGACATCAGCAGCAGAATTATCCATTCTTTCTCCTTACAGCTCTCACATGACATCTTCTACGTCCAGACAAATGAATGCCATTATAAACTAGAACTTTGTGTCTAGACTTGAGAAGATATATTTCCAAGCTATGTACCTTGTTATTAATATGATTATTATTATTGAATCATTGAGTCATCTTCCCTACCAGCACCATAGCTGGTGAATATATTTAGCTTGGTGAATATATTTGCCATGTATTCTTTTGGCAAATATTAAATAAACAACTACCGTGTGCCAGATTCTTTGCTCAGTATGGTATACAGTGGTATAAGCATCAAAGTCCCTGTCCTTAGGTCATTTGCATTCGGAAAGGAGAAGATAAACAAGAGTGATACTAACATTACTACTGTTAATAATAAATGATAAAGAGAGAAGGTGGCTTGAGATCATGAAAAATGCTGTGAGGGCCATATTGGCATGGGGGATGGCATGATATAATGAAATGGTTTTGGTAGGGATGAGGCTACTGAATTATCTATCCACATTTTCTGCATCTTCAATGGCTATAAAGCTAATACTTGCACATAGCTAGCTGATTTCAAATTCATGACTTAATATCTTTGTCAATGGTAGGCTCCACATAAAACAAATTTAAGTACATTATGTTAACTTACCACACATGCGTATTTGTGTTTGTGTGTCTAAACTAGTGGTAGTAGATAGACAGATAGAAAAATTGATAAATTAGTCCAGGCTACATATATGTAGAGATATGCTAGTAAGTTGCTTTATAGTTACTTTATTGTTGTCAGCAATTAAATGGAGAGCTTCCGGAACATTATGGATTAGGTCTTCTATTTGTGATTTTTCTCTCTGCTCACACACAGTAGGAATTCAAAGAGCACTCAGTAACTCACTGAAGTAATAGGGAATCCTCCCGATTTATTTTTTCAGCTCACTTTTTTTTTTTTCAGTGTTCTGATACAGCCGGGCCCTTGAATAACATCTTTTCTTTCAAGGTCCTGTCCTTATGACATTGATGAAAAAAAAAAGCGCTTCCCAGCAGGGGCTCCTGCCTGTGTGGAGTCTGCGTGTTCTCCCCATGTGCTTCCCACGTCCCAAAGCAGTGCCGTCAGGTGCAGGGCGCGTGTGCATGGTCCCCGTGCAAGTGGGCGTGGGTGTGAGCGCCTGCGACAGGACGGCTCCCGGCCGGGGCGGTGCTCACCTGGGCCCTGAGCTGCCGGGAGGGGCTCGGGCCACCCTGACCCTGGACTGGAATTAGCAGATTGATACTTACCTTACTTGTTTTGATTAATCTTTCATATCTATATCTCAATGTATAGCTCACATTTATTTCAGTGCTTAGTGTTAGAAATGCTTTGGCCTTTGTTTAGAAGTTTGATGATGTTTTTGTGACCAGAAATATGCCCTAGGAACTTAACTCTTGTCAATATCAATTAGCCTAAGAAAAAATTGGTTTTGTTATATGACGTCTTCGTTAAAGTCGCAGTTTCCAAGAACCTATCGGCCACATTAAGTGAGAACTTACTGTATGTACAGAACCATAGAAATAGAGATCACAATGAATGTTCTCATCAATTCTTCTAAAACTATTAAACAGAAAAGTGCAAATTTAACACTGCACAAATTTGAAGAGTTTTTTGTTTTACCTCTTTCTAAAATTGAACGTGAATGCTAATTAACAGTTTAGTTGTGAACAGTGCTCTAGGGTTATTGTCTTCTTTGGTAAGACAAATAAATAGATATTTTAAAGTCAGCTTAATTTTTCAAACTTAAACATTTGATTGTGTTTCCTATAATTTTATTTTCTTATAGATAATTTGGACATTTACGCGGTATGCTGAAAAACACCCCAAAAGTCTTGAAAAACACCCCAGATCAGGCTTTGCAGTATTTATTGCAATCCTTTGGCTATTATCTGCAGTGAAAAAAATCAAATAACAGTTCATGACAGTAATGTGGATATAATGATTTAACAAGTTATAATTCTAAATGTGCGGTGCTATGTTATTGATTCAAAAATGTTAGTGATCATGTGCAGGGAACTTTGGTAGTATTTCTGACCATTAAATTTAGTGGCTACATACTATGAATACCTTTTTGAGGGTCAAGCTTTTGACAACTAATCATATTTTACTATGTTGAAACTACTATGGAATTATTAGAAGGTATTTAAGAAAACCTTGCTTTTACTTTTTCTAAAGAGTTCTACTTTCTAAAAAAAACAAATTTTTCCATTTTCATATCAGTAGAAACAAAATGCAAAACATTCCATTAAACACATGGATTTAAAATGAAAAATCATTTGACCAAATTTAAAAGCCATTACTAATTAATTTTTTAAAATGCTTAGGAAGCTTGAAATACAAAAATATGTCTATGAACTGGTAAAGAATTTACTTGAACTATATCCTTAACATGTTCTAACGGGGGACATTAAAAATGAAACAAAATATAAAAGTTTAATATTTTAAATATTCTATTAAAAGTTCTACTTAATCCAATGATATAAGAAAAATATATACATAAATCTTAGAATTTGTAGATGATAACATTGCCTTCTTCTAACATCCAAACTAACTGAAAAACTCTGAGAACAAATGTTTATTTATAATGTGATAGATGCAAACTTTATGTTCAAAAATCAATCTTTTAAATTTGGTCAAATGATTTTTCATTATCTATTAAGATGATCATATGTTTTTTCCCTTTTATTCCATTACAGTACTTAATTATATTAAATCTCCTAATATTGAATAATCCTTTCAATTCTTAGATGAAGTCTCCTTGTTCATGATAGATAATCCTTTTAATACTAAGCTAAATTTTACTTATTAATATTTAATTTATATATTTTGCATCAAAATAAATTTAATCTATACTCTTTTTACTTTCTGTATTCTTATAATTTGTTAGCAGAATTTTAGTTGTGACATTTCTGTATTAATATTCTATAATAGTTTAAATAATATAAAAATTATTATATGTATATATTTTAAACAGATACCTGGGCTAATTAAACAGTTTTTTTTATTCTTTGCCTTATTAAGATATTTAAGTAATCTACCATTTTCAGTGAGGTTTAATCAATTTGTATGTTTTCTGAACCTAGCTCCATTTAATAGAAAATCATTTAGATTTTCAAAAGTATGGATAAATTTTTTTTCTTTTATAATGTTTTAAATTATTCCCAATGTGGTCTTATAGACCTTTTATTATTAATATGTTTTATATTTTAATGACTTTATCCATCCTTTATCAAACAAACAATGCATATTTCAGATTATTTCAAAGTAGCAGTTTGTTTTATTCATGAGGTTACTTTTTGTTTTATTTTTAGCATGTTAATTTCTATTTTTATTTTTATCATTTACTTCCTTCTACAGTTTTATTGTTGATCTTTTTAATTTCTCTTAAAGAATGTTTAAGTCATTTTTTACTTTTTGTTTCCTTTGTGCATATACTTTAGGTTGCACTGTTTTTTTGAGTAGCAATGTAGACACATTCTGTATGTGGTACTTTTCACATTGTTCATTTTTAAATATATAATAATTTCAGTGCTTATTTTTTGACTATGCAAAATGTCATAAAGAGAGGGATTTATTCTGTTTCAAGATCTGGTTTGTCCAAAGTATTAGACTTTATTTTCTGTCCTTTTGTTTCTAATTTCTAGTTTCATTGCATTTGTATCACAGAATATAGCCTTTATAATGTTTTTTTGTTTTGGAATTTTTGAGATTTTCTTTCTAGTCTGATGCATTTACTTTTTTAAATGTTCCTCTATTATTAAAAATGATATATATTCTTTTTCTATTCAGAACAAAATTTTCTCTCCCTACATATAACTATAAAATCATGTTGTTTTTGTTCACATCCTCTATGTCCTATTTTTCATCTGTTTGACCTAACATTTTCTAGGAGTTGTGAGCTTCGGAACATCACTGTGATTGGAATTTTGTGCATCATTCCTTATATGTTCCTCAGTCCTCTCCGTATGCTTTTGAATGCCACGCTGTTGTTTGATGTATAAATGTCAACAGCTGTTATATTTTCTTGGAAAACTGTATTTTACAATATAAAAGGGAAAGAAAATCAACTCCTTTCTCGTTCAATTTTCAGTTCTCATACTACTGCATTAAGCTGTTCCTTACAAGTAAGCATTAATTAAATGCCATATTCTTATCGTACTGTTCAAAGTTCAGGTATGTACATGTGCGATATGTGTAAGCTAGAGTTTCTTGTTAGGTAGCATTATTAAGACTTTAAAATATAATTAAAAGAGCAAGGTATTATGTATGATGCAGTGTTTATATTTCAAATATCAATAGTGATTTTTTTTAAAATTTGAGGTTCATGCATAAACAGGTTAAAGTGAGATTACACTGAAGAAAATGTATACAAGACTCAAATTGTGCTAACCTTTTCAAATAAGTTCATGCTTGTTGATCTGATAATCCAAATATTTATCTATCCATTTTAGTATATTAAAAAATGTTATAAAGGAAGGTCTCTGAGTTTTAACTCACCTAATAAAATTACTTTCTGAAAGTCTAGCTATTTATTCTTGGAAAGTCCAGACACAGTGATAGTGCATTAGTGTGACTACTGAAAATTCAACTAAAGTGTTCTTTTCAGTTTGTTCTAAACATATAGATTTTATTTAGCATCCAGATACTTCCCTTCAGGGGAAGGACTCGTAAAGCAAAGAAAACCTTCTTTTATTCATGAGAATATAATTAGTGGCACTTGCTGACACACTTTAAGTGGGGACCTGATTCTTTGTGAAAAATTTGAACTAAATATATACTTTGGTTGGGCTTGGAATTTGGATATATTTACAATCCTATGGTTCTTGTATTTGAATCATGAAAAATAACTACTATTATTTTTCACTGGGTAGTGTGTCCTGCAAGGAGATATATGTATATTCTTTCATTCTCATTTTTAAAAAATATTTTGAATTAACAAGTAATAGAATTAAGGGCTACAGCTGTGTAACACTTAAGCTTTCTATACTGTCAGTTTCTTCACTCACGAAATGTGAAAAATAAGAGCAAATTTCTCATAAGGTAGTTGCAGTGATTCTTTTTAAGGCGTTTAGTTTTAGTAAGTGCTTTATAAAAGTCACTAATTATCATCATCACCATTACTTAGCACCATGGGAAAGAAAAATAAAGCTATGGGGAAAAAAAAAAAACAAACTTCTAAACTACTTCTGTTTCCCAAACATATCATATTTATGGAAAAATGTTTCTTGATAGCATTAATATTACGATTAATAATGTCTCCACTAATAATATTCTATCACTTTGTGCCAGATGCTATGCAAGAAAGCAAAGTGAAAGAAAACTCATAGGATATATTATGAGTTTTTTTATTTGACAAATATGCAGCACCTACTACTGTGCGACAGGGCTATTCTAAGCATATCACAAACTCATTTAATCTTTGACACAAGCCTCTGAAGTGAGTGTTCTTTTATCAAGCTCATTTTGGAGAGGAGCAAATTGAAGTATTGAGAGGGAAGGTAACTTGCTCCAGGTCACACAGTTTGAAGTAGCGGAGGCAAGATTCAAAACTGGGCGATCTGGCTTCAGAGGTTGTTCCCTTAACCTCTAGAGGAGGCTGCCTCTGAACTGGAGGATAGGTCCTATCCCCTACCAGTTAGGTGACTTTGACCAGACTGACTAATCTCTTTGTGCCTAAGTCTTCATCCATCACTGAGGAAATGTAAGACAAGAACAAGAACAATGGTGGAGGGTGGTTGTTTTGATGATTACATGAAACAATTTATCAAGCATTTAGCCCTATATCTAAACATTCTAGGTGCCAAATAACAGTTTACAAAAATTTTCTTTCAGTAAATGTCAGGTATTTATCAGCAATCCATGACCCAATTTTTTTTTGTTCATGTTATAGAGGACAAAGTATAAGTCAGAAGCTACTTCTTTAACTACCAGCTGTGCTTTCTTTAATAGTCACTAAGTATCTACAAGCTCAATTTCTTTATTTTAAAATTAGCCTTCCAGGAACATGCTAAAACTCATACATCAAAGCCAACCATTGACCCAACCAATACTGGACACCACTGGGAATATAAAACAGAATAAGTAAGTAGTATTTGCTCACAGAATGTTTACAATCTGTGGGAAATGAACATTTCCACAATTAAATGCAAAGTACTTAGACGTATGTTGAGGCAAGATGTTGACAGGAGTTCACAGGAGGAAAAGATAAAAGTTAGCATTTTATTAGTTGAGATGCTCTGGTTTCACATAAGGGACACCTGTAAGACACAGGTTAAGCAGACACAGGGGTTAACAAAAGGACAAAGGCTTGTCTCCCACACTCAATCGGGGGAAATAAGATTGAGGTTCTTAAAAAACTAAATCATGCATTAAAAGCTGTCAGAACTAAGACTGCTTCTTTCTCGATTTCTCAGTGTCTTTCTTGCTCTGTTCCTCTACTGTCTCCCAACGCTGCTTTTCTCTGCAGAACGACTTTCCCTGCCGTTCCCTCATAAAGCTGCTCAGGGTACAGCTCTTGAATGTTTATGTGCTCCATTGCAGCCAGCAGCACAAGGTGACATAGTTGCAACTCTGGAAAACATGCAAGGAGGGAGGGGATACAGTTTTCACCCAATTTCAGTTAGGTGTCTGTTCATACATAACCCTTTCCCAGGTATCTGGAGTATATTAGTGAACAAAGGGACCTGCCTTTGGGGGCGGCACATTCTCGTCAGGAGGGAGCTGCAGAAAATAAGCCACCGGGAACAGTAAATTAATTAAGAAGCTTGTTAGAAGTGCTGTGGAAACTATGGAAAGAAAAGAGGGTAAGGGAGACTGAGAGAGAGAGGGAGGAGAGGCTCGCTGTTAACTAGGGGGTGGATAAGGTAGGCCTTTAGACGAAGGTGACATTTGAGAAAAGACTTACAGATGAGGGAGGTAGCCAGACACATATCTGGGGGAATGCGTCTACAATGTTGGAGGCGGGGATTGCAAAGTAGTTCTTTCTGGAGTGGATATGTCACATCATAAACGGTAGGTTTGGATTTGCCTGCTGGTGGCCAGAAGAACAGGCCCTTTGAGGCAGGGGAAGCCAAGAAAAGAAAATAAGAAATGCAGGCTGGTTTGGGGAATGTCTGGGAAGCAGGGAGCTGTTTGGCTGGTGTTTGCTGTGTGAAAACTGAAGTAGTTGAAATAAAGTTTGAAAGCTTAGTTGTAGGCTTAGTTGTAGGAAGGCTTGAATGCCATGCCAAGGACTCAAATTATTGCACAGTGAGAACAACCTGCTAATATAGCTATCATCCAATGATTCTATCTGGAAAGATTAATTTAAAAAATACATTTGAGATAGCAGAGATTCTTTTCTCTGTTCCTTATATAAATACAAATCAGCATGATTGAAATAAATTATGTATATTTATATGGTTATTAATTAAAAAGAGCTTACACTGAAGTCATTTTGAATTGTAACTGCATCGGTCAATAACTGTGAGATTATAGGAAAATTATACAACCTTGTCAAGACTTCATTAGCTTAGATTTAAAATTTAGATAATAATATTTACCTTTATGGGCTGCTCAGATAAATCAATGAGGTGAGGCATGTAAATCAGTCGAAATGGACACTCTAGAAATGTTTGTTCCCTTGCCCTCTTTTATACTTTGAATATATTCTATATCATTTAATTTTTTTTCAGTGTGTATTCTGGACTCAGCATGGCAAAGATCCTATCCATAAAAAATATTTTAAATGAGCTGAACTCATACTGTAAAAAAGTATATGAAACAGGAGAAAATATTTTGTATGTGAAGAAGCTCATGCCTCGAGAGACAAATTCATCAATGTGTTAACACACAGAAAAAATTGGTTGTGCTTGCCCTATGCAATACAGTTTAGAATTTGAAGATAAATAAAACAAGGAACTTGGCAGGTTGACTTAATAGCCAATGAAAAATAAACTTATAGACAAATCAATTAATCAAAATAATTTGTTTGTGCTATACTCCATTTTTTCCTAGGTGACATAACTGATATGCAGTTGTTTTTATTGAAATTACTTTAGGAATAAAGTTACCAACTTTCCCCCTAAAATCAGCAAAGCACTAATCACTGACTTAATATCATTAGTACACTTAAATGCATAATAGTGAGGCTATAAGTGTTAAGTTTTCATGGTATGCTCAAAAATTTTAAAAAATACGTGTTTTTAGCACAATGTCATCAAGTCTAGAATATAAGGAAGAAACAGGGAAACCACAAATGAAAGAACGAAAGCTTTAACAAACACACAAATGCAGTTGCAGTTCTCTTTTTCAAATTTGTTTTGTGTGGATTTTGAAGTTTCCATAATATCAAGTTCATTCATATTTCACCAAAGTAGACTTGGTGAAGTAAGCTCATCCATTGACATATTTCTTAATTCCATGAGGTTTTCTGAACTTAATCTTTTCTTCTAGTTGTCTGTAGTTTTGGCTGGGGCATGTGTTAGATGTACTTAAGTTTTGTGCTTGGAGTGATTCGGAGGACATGAAGTAGTAACCCTCCCTGCCTGCCTACTTGCACCACCCCACCCAAGCCTGAAAAAAACAGCAGACTAACCCTCAGTCTTTCCCTCCACCATCAAATTTAGTTCCATTAGTACAAAGTCTATGTGTTTTAAAGAATTTTCTATGAATAAGGAAACTTAGTAAGCTGGAAATAATTCTAGATGGTATCACACCTTTATTAACAGCAATCAACTCCTATTTGGGATGATTTAAACCACAATAGCAGACCTGAAAATTTGCCTCTTTGGAAATGTGACATGGAATAAGAATATCCATATATATTAAAGGTCATTATGAATATTTGAAGGTCATTATGATGGTTAGGTTTGAGGAAGTTTTAAGTGGAAGAGGACTGCTAAAAGGGGAAAGAAAGAGCAACCAAAAACTTTGTTACTAGACCTGGGACTCAGAGTAATTTTGATATAACGGAAGTATGATTTATTTCATATTTAAGAATTATGGGATAATAAAGTTATCCTACAAAAAGAATAAATATAGCCATGATCTTGATATTCAAATAAAAAACATCTGATAACACCATTTTTAAGAAAATAAAATTTTATAAATTTAAAACCCATCCCGACCTCCCAGATTGCAGTCACTTAGTTTTACTTCAAATATTTTCTTAAAAATAGAAGTAAGTGAATTTGTTTTTCTCTTCAGTTTTTGCTGAGAACAACAGTATTTAAATTTACTTTGATGTCAGTTATTCCAGGCAACAAAAGACAAAATTTTTTCATGATAAAATGTCTTTCAGAAAGCTATAGAACTTCATGTAATAAAAACATTTAGTTTAGGTGAAGAGAATATCTGTTGAATTGATATGCTTTTGAATATTTCTTTTTAGATTTATGAACTGTCTACTGTTCTATGCTTCTCTCATCTCAGACAAATGAAGAGGGCTTTAAAATTGGAAAATATATACCTTGCTCTGTGTGTTGCTTTTAACAAACTATGCGATGGTGTATGTCACATAGTATTTGAAAAAATGCAATGACTACATCGTCTCTGGCAGAGAATATCTTTTAAGCTTAGTAATGTAGAGCAGAGTATTGGATATAACATATATTATGTTTCACTTTCCCTTAGACTGTTAAATAAACTCACAGCTAGTAGAGAGGACCACTTGAGATCATTTACTTTTCAGGTAAGCTAGGCCATTCAGTTTCTTGTGTATTCTAAAGCCTTTTGTAGGCTACATTTATTCTCTTCATGTGATAAGGCATAACACCTATTCCTTGACAATTTTAGAATCCTAGTGAATTAATGAGCAAATATAGATATGATCTTCATAATAAAAGACATCTGGTGGTACCATTATGATCTTAATGTATACAGGCTACAAATATTAGGGCCTAGAATTCTTCCCATATAGTCTGCAGATAAGTTCCTAATTGTAAATAATGACAGCAATTAAAGTTCTAGTTGAGGCTGAGGTGGGGGAATTACATGGGGCCAGGAGTTCGAGACCAGCCTGGGCAACATAGTGAGACTCTGTCTCTACAAAAAGTAAAAAATAAATAAATAAATAAATAAGAATGTTACTGGGCATGGTGGCTCATACCTGTAGTCTCAGATACTCAGGAGACTGAAGCAGGAAGATCACTCGAGCCCAGGAGCTTGAGGCTGCAATGAGCTCTGTTCGCACCACTGTACTCCAGCCTAGGTAACAGAGCGAGACCTTGTCTCTAAAAAAAAAAAAGAAAAAATAATTCTGGTTGTCTCAATACATTGTACAATTTTTTACTGTGTATAGTCTTCGATGGGACTATCACTTTCTGGAATCTGTTTTCCTCACTGTCTGTAACTCACTGCTCTTCCCCACCCATCATGAGTTGGCAGAACCTGGTGGTGTGAGACAGGTCATCCTTTCTCCCTGTAGGGAAGCCAGCAATTAGGAAAGTTATGAACTCCTGTTGAACTCTGTCTCACATCTGGCCAACAGGACCCAAAGGTAGAAGATAGACAAGAAGAGGTAGAGAGAGGGACAGGGAAGGAGAGGCCCTGCATGGAGACAAGGGTTAAGGATTGAAACATTCAAAGAAGTTTTCAGGTACCAAAGCAACTAGATTTTGGTGGCCTGTTTTTATTTTTGGTGTTACAAAGCTGCTCGCCTTGACTTCGTGGATAAGAATAGGGCTTCTAACTTCCATTTTGTTAAGGTCATTCCTGATATTTTCACTTGTCAAGCCCTTGACAAGATGTTTTTTTCTTGGTCATGATTGCAGTACAGGAATCCTTGGTGAGGCTGAGAATCGAGGGTCCATCTAACCAGGCACATCGTGGCCCCAAAACCTCTGACGTCTCTCCAGTCACCAAAGACCATGCTGCTGGGTGTCCTTAGCCCCAGGCATCTCGCCAACCCCTAACCATCAGCCTCTATTTCTTTTTCTTTTTTTTTCTTTCTTTCTCCTCTTGTTGCTCCCAAAGTCACTTAGAACAGCTTTCAAGTAGTAGACTGCAGGCAAACAAAAGCAAGGGAGGGAAGAGTCTTCCAGACAACTTTTACTTTGGGGGTTATTAAAACAGACCTCTTCTAAGGAGAGGTGCTCAGAAACGGCTTGTGAAAGTGTGGGTGTTTGAAGACAAAATTCAGTGACAAATAAAACAGTATATGCACTAATAAGTTATTCCGACAGTCCTTAGCACGTCCTCCCACACACCCTTATAACTTTTTCATGAAACTTCTGCACTCAGCAGAATAACACAGTGTAGTAGTATGACTCGGCCATTACTGTACTTCAGAATTCATGTGCTGTCTAGCCCTGCGGGATCCCACAGGTGTCCCAAGGTGCATCCTTTTGCTGTTAAATATCATCCAATTGTGCTTTTAAGCTATGCCAAGCTGCTCCCATAATGGTGTTTTCTCCTTTCCTGGGAGATAAGAAATTGCTGCTAAAACAACTCACAGTTTCCTAGCATGTGTTCCTTTACTTTGTTTTGCATAATGAGAAAAGCTTCACGTATTTTATTTTATAAATAATTGTTTTTAAAATAGACCACATAAAACTAAAAGAAAATGATAAAATTGCATTATTCTAATTTAAGCACATGTAGACATTGGATGGTCATATTTTTTCATGCTTCTGTAACCACATGCTATTTTTTGTATGGGTCCTATCCTCCTCGCTTCTTAGTTTTCAATGTCCATTACACCACTTTATGATTATATAGACTTCTCGTTTAGCTCCCACTTGTAAGTGAGAATATGTGGTATTTGTTTTGCTATTTATTTTCTGTTTCACCATAATACAGTATAGTTATGTGTCACTTAATGGTACGGACACATTCTGGGAAATGAGTTGTTAGGTGATTTCATTGTTGTGTAAATATCGTAGAGTGTATTTACACAAACCTAGATGGTAGAGCCTACTACTCACCTAGGCAATATGGTATAGCCTGTTGTTCCTTGGCTACAAACCTGTACAGCATGCTACCATTGCTGTAGGCAATTGTAACACAATGGTAAATATTTGTGTATTTAAACATATTTAAACATAAAAAAAGGTACAGGAAAAATATTATAATCTTAATGGGCCATTGTTTTATATGTGGTCAGTCATTGACTGTAACATTGTCATATGATGCAATACTGTATTTAACATAATGATGTAAGCATATGATTTACCAAAAAATATGACAACCACATCAAATTGTAAACTATGTTTTGAAATCCCCATGAACATCCCAGAGATCCTATATTACTGTGAAAGAGCTGTCCACATAAATAAAGTTTAGGAAGCTCCGTTCCGGATCCTCTGCCTTCAGGTCATAACAGCCATCTTTTAGGAATGTCAGCAACTTTGACTATATTATAATTTTAAATATGAGAATATAAGCCTCGTCCTTAAATGGATATCCTTATTTTTTTCCTAAAAGCTGTTTTAGCTATCTGTTCTAGCTATCTGTTCATATATTAACATTATGTAATTTTTTTCCAGAACATAAATTTATTTCTAAGATTGTAATGACTTTTGTGATTGTCTTTATACATTACCGTCTAACCACAGGTCACCAGAGTTTGGAAGTCTCCTCTTGGGAGAAGAGTAAAAATATAAAGCCTCTCTTTATAAGATAAGATCATTACAGGTATAAAGCAGAGTAGATTTCAAGATACTAAATTCAACAATCAGAAATTGAAGCTTCAAAATTCTTCCTTATAAAAGCAGGACATATAACTAAGGTGACGCATCGATTGGGTCAGTGATTCCTCTGTATCAGCATATCAGCATCTTCTACTTCAAATCTCTTTTTGTTAAATTCATAGGGGTTTCAGTTTCATGCATTTCTTTTTCCTTTAAGCCCAAAGCAATGGCTGAAGGACAGCCTATAGGTTAAAATTGTTGGGTTTGTCTAAAAGAATATTCTTTGAGTGTGTGAGTGTGTGCATGTATCATACATTTGTGTGATATGAAAGTTCTATCCTGCTGAGAAGTATCCAAAGAAACACCACCATGAAATGTCACAAAAGCCATTATGCTTTTAAAGAAATAGCAACCCAGACCCATCAGCTTTAGAGAAAGGTAAGAAGAGAAAAGAGAAAAGAGTGAATATTTGAGAAATGAAAGTTGAATCAGACATAGAAGATGCAGTTGCTTTATTTGAATTATTTCTCCTTGAATTCATTTTACCATTATTTAATAAAAATTTGTAGTGTGGCAATTTGTAGTGTTGTATTGTGCTGGCAATACTAGCCATACCACTGTGTTGATATATCCATTGTAGCATAAAACTATTACGGCAATTTGTGGAAAATTAAAGTTTTTTTCTTCATATATTATGAACTTATTGATTGATAAAAATTGTCATAATTGTGAATATTCATTTCAAAACAAATTTGATCTCCAAAAGAAAGGAAGAGAATTAGCATTTAACTTAATTTATTTTTTCAAGTATTTTATCCAGAAACGGCTATTACCACTTTCCTGCATGATTTATGGAAATCTGCAATTAATAGCAAGTTACCAGTGCAGATACCTCATATCTTATGGATAATTCTTTAATGAACAGAATCAATGAGTTTCACACACTAAAATAGTAGTAATTTGTTGCTATAAACCCTCAAACATCTGACCTTGAATTTTACCATTAGGCATTCTCTATTTTACTGAATGCCTGAAGGTGTAAATTGTATATAAGATGCTGCAGAGTATTCAATCTTGGTTTTACATGATTGACACTGAAATACACCTTTAATTTTTAAGTAACGCATGTAATTAACATTAGCGAAGATGGGAAGGCAACAGTACAAACTGTTAGGCTTTAGATAACCAGATTTAACTTTAACAATTGCTTTAAGTTCGTTCATTTTACATGCTATTTCTAACACACAATTGTCTGAGAGAAAAAAATTTTCTTATCCTTTAGTCTGACTCCTGCACTCATTTTCCTATATACTCATTTTATACATCTTTGAGCATGTAAAAGGAAGCTCTTGACAGTTATTTCTTGCTTGGGTTGAGGCAGCAGTATACTGTAGTGTATGCTACATTTTATGAGATTTCATAGTTTGGCTGAAGTGAACACAGATTTTATGCATCAAACCATACATATCAAAAATTTTAGTGTCTTTGGGATTTATATGTTGATAAGAATCAGAGAAATCATCAACAGCAATATGTTTTTTTCTTTGAAAGATCCCTAAAACCAGATTCCAATTCATTTCTGTTTGGTTTTGAGTTTACTGCTTTTAATGCTATTTGTATCCTCCCAAGACCAAAGCATAAAAAGAAGTATGTTGTCTCAGCATTTTAACCAATGCTTGTAAAAGGCTAAAGCTCAGAAAGAACTTAAAAGGAAAACATGAGATGATATGGAGTCATACTTCATCTTTAATTTGAACAATGTATTGTATACATTGTTTGAAGGATTTTTGAACTGACATTTACCGTTAACCATATTTATTTTTAAATACTGTCTGAGATGGATAATAAGCTCTGCCTCTAATAAGGCTTCTCATTGTGGAAAGAGAAAGGCCACAGACATGTTGCTCAAAGTTCACCTGTGCAGTTATTTCTTTGCTTTCAGCATAAGCACTGACTTGCCACTTCTTTGTCGTCAACAGAGGCAAAGAGCACACAAAGGACATCATTCTTGACAGAGGATCTTTTTTATAAGACTCTCTTATTTCGTGGTGAGATATTTCACTTTCGCTCCTACCATATCTACATTATTTAATATGAGAAATCTAAAATCACTCTATTTATACTGGGTTTTGCAACCAAGAAGGGCAATCATGCACACAAAAGCCCACTGAGGAAAAGGAAGTATAGCTCATTGAAAATGTGGCCTTCATTCCCAAATATCATTTTAATGTGAATTTAAGTGGCATTAACATTGGTTCATCCACAGTATAATAGTTCTAGCAAATCAATTTTGTAAATTTATTTAATAAGTATTTTTAAAAAGTGACAAAAATGATATCAAAAGCTGTCAAATCTCACGTTGTCTCCTACGGGGAAGCACACCAAACTTCACAGAACTAGATAAGACTGACATATGATCAACAACAACAGAAAAATCAGGATTTAAAGCAGGCAATACATTAATCAGGTCTAAGGTATAATTCACTATTATTTTTTTCTAAAAAAAGGCAATGCTAGTGGTACATAATTGAATTAAAATGAGATCCAACGATATTCTTCTCTTAATAAAAATGGCACCCATCTAACCCTTTGAAAGCACTGAATATATTAGATTGCAGTTAATTCTATTTGTAAGAAAATACGACTCTACTTAGAAAATGTTAGATTGAAGTTAATTCTATTTATGAGAAAATAAGACGCTACTTAATTTGATATTTTTCAGTGATCTTGTGTTAGGAATTATTAGTACCATTTTAGAAATAAAGAAACTGAGCTTAGCTGGAGACTAAAAGAGTTGCCCAAGACCAGACAATGCTGATAAATGCCAAAGACAACATAGAAAACAAACCTCGTGCCTCTCAGTGCATTGCCCTCGCCGCCACCCTCCATGGGAAGCCTCACATTTCTGATGCTGTCTCTTAACAGTTCAGAACCACTGAAGCAAAGTTCTCAAAGACTACATATTTCACAAATATCTTCTAATAAGTTGCTTTGGGACTGAAAGTAGACATTAGGTGAAGAACTGGGAATACAATTTATTTTTAATTTATTTATACTTTGCTTATTTCTGAAACAAAGTATCTTAAGATATCATCTGGGAATATTGAGCCAAGTTTAGAGGGCAATTAAGAGATGACCTTAGAGTAAATGATGTATTTTTACATCAAATTTTCTCCCCATTCACTGAGGAAATATTTGCAGATAAAGATAAATGTAGAATGAAGATTAGGTTAGATTTAGTTGTATGGATCAATGTAGCACCTATTATGTTCTGAGCACTGTATTGATTATAATTTCTATCCATTTAATTCATTCCACTTGGCTCTGAAATCGCCTCTGCAGAGTCCAAAAAAATTAGAACTCAGATCGTTGCTCCTTCTAACACATCTAGTGGTGCAAATCTTAATAGTTTAAAAAGTTTATGACTGATCTTTTTGAAAGTTTACTGAGCTCTAGCTGTTCTGCATGGGTAAAATCCACAGTGATTCTTAAAATATGGTCCCTGTACCAGCAATGTCACCAGCATATAAAGTATGACTAGAAATGCGAATTTTTGGCTTCACTTCAGATCTACTGAAATTCTGAGTGTGGGGCTGAGCAATCTGTGTTTTAACAAGCCCTCCAGGTGCTTGTGGTGCATGCTGCTGTCTTAGAATCACTCCAATAAAGCAAGGGTTATGGAGGTAGAAGCATTCTTTAATCTTCATGGGAAGGCCTTGAGAGGTAAAGCATTGACTACTGAATGCTGAACGTTGGTAGAAATCAGGAAAATGGAATTTTGTTTATCGCATACATTTTTATAACTACACAGTAGCCAGTTGGTAGAATAGATGATTTTATGTTTCTGCCAATACTGTCTACTCAGCTTAGAGAAGTTTATTTTTAAAAAGCTGGGTCATCGTTATGCTCCATGCACATGGGTACACATTCTCTGTTCCTTTTCTGCCATGGCCCATGTAGATAACTAAATACATTCTCTGAAGAGCCACTTTTCTTCAATTTGAAGAAAAAAGATTATTAATAATAAAAGATGTTCCAAGAAAAAGAAATTTGGGCTTTGGTTATATGATTCTATAGTTTTTCCAAAAAATAATCATCAGGAAGTTTACTTTATATGTTGTATGTAAGCATTGCTATTTGAAATGTAGGTTTAAAAAAAAAAAACTTAACGAGAATAAGAAATTATTTAGTATGTTTAAACATGTTCCTTTGTAACATATGGTAGCAAATTTATACCTATATGAGTAAGTATATAAGTTATAATTAATTGAGTCAGATTTTGTATGCAAGCTACAGATTTTATGTGTATAAGTCAGACTTTATGGCCTTAATACATATATGTATACACAGGCTATATTTCAGAGAATAGTCATTATCATTATATAAAATATGTATATAACATAGAGGTAGTTTAAAGTGCTATTTGACTTTTTAAAAAGATAACTATTTTGTTGTTCATTTCAAAAACATTTAAATGGTAGAGAAAACCCATGGACATCTATAAGCCTGCCTACTAGACATTTTATCTGTAAAGATGAAAATGGTGAGTGCACTTAAAAGTTTCCTTTGGTGCTTTCAAAGACAGCAGAGGATTTTACTTTGCATATAGCATATCTTTGCTTCCCATATGCTTCAAAAGATTAAACACCAAAGTTTCTATTAAAAGCAGCTATTTTCTATGATTTTGATATTGGCCTGGATATTTTTGATAGAAATTCTGATTAGAGTGACATCAGGAACCACAGATATATATAAATGAGCCGTTTGCTGTCCCCCTTCACAGTTGGTTTTTTTTTTTTTAAAGGACATGTATGTATTTGTTTATCTTGTATTATAGAAGGAATAAGCATAGGAAATGTATACGAAGGGATATTTTTTTTCTTTACTCTGTTTCCCCTACTCTGCCACTTTCTCATCTGAAAAAGATTATAATGACTAAATCTAAAAGTGATTTATTCCTCTACAAAATAAAAAGTTGAAACCTGACTGCCATTCTGATTAGAGACGAATCAATGGGACTGGAAACAAGTTTCTCTTTACCAGGTTGTGCCTTTTGTAAGTTCAAAGTGGGTGTGGATTTCTGCTCCATAGCAGAAGTGGAGGTGAATAGACATTTACAGCTGACTGTGTGCCCGGGGTGACAGTGCTATAAACTAAGGGCAAAGCACAGGGATGCAGCTGGATCCAGGAAAATGAAGAAAGTGTACCCTTAGTTTAGATTTCTTTCCAAATGCATTTGCCTCTTTGCATCTGCAGGGGATTGGTTCGAAGACCCCAATGGACCCCCAAATCCACACATACTCAAGTCCCACAGTCGACCCTGCAGAACCTGAGTACAGGAAAAGTCGGCCCTCCATTTCTGCAGGTTTCTGCATTCCTGAGTGCTAACCCACGGATATGAAGCGCTGACTGGATTTACTGGGGAAAAAAATGCACCCATAAGTGGACCCAGGAAGTTCAAGGGAACAACTTCAAGTTGTTCAAGGGCGAACTGTATGCTAAGAAGTGCTCCTGTCCTTGATTCTAATATATGATATTCCCCTAAATCAGAAGATTCTCTGTGTAACAGGTTATCTAATTTTGCTAAATGTGAAGGGTCATTATGCTTAGAATTTTCTAATCACCAAATTTCAAACATTTAATGTCCAGCTTTATATCTCCTCCAATTTCCTTTCAGAAATTTTATTAATGGATTCATTTTTAATTTTGATTATGATTAAGCATTTTATATATGACAACCATAAATTTATGAGCTGAATTACATAGTGAAGGGAAAAAAGAAGATATTTCCTATGCCCCCTCCTACCAATGGGTATGAAGTTGAGAATGGCAAACACAAAGTTAATGAAGATTTAGCAAATATGATAGTCTGAACTAAAATGGACCAACCTCTTCCCATTAGAAACATACAAGTTATATGCACATGCACATGTACATACACACACATGCATTCAAAAGGAATAAAAGTTAATAGGGTATTATTTAAAAAGAAGTGGAAACTGAACAAAGAGGGTTATATGCACTAAATCCCAGTGATTTGGGACATTTAATTCTGTGGATATAAGCCTCAGTGGTTGGGGGGTTTAATATATCTAAAAGAACACAAAGTCTCAGCACTGCTAAAGGCAGTTCTCTGGAAATGAGACCCCTTTCAAAAGAGCCAAGAGCATCAAAGTGCTGATTCATTCATTAGGCGGAGATGAGAAAAGTTCTGTTGTCCAATTCAATGATGACAATAAACAAGACAATTAACGCTGGAAGAACTTTATATGATGGAAAAGTAATCTGAAAGAAATGATAAGAATCTTTAAATTGTTTAAAAATATAAAATAACCATAACAACTATAATATAAGAACAATATATGGAAAAAAATAAAATTTGAAAAATAAGCCAAAACAAATTCTGGAAATGAAAAAAAAATATATTGAAATAAATATTATTGAATGGGTTAAGCAGTAAAGTAGACATAACTAAGGAGAGAATCAGTACATTGAAAGAAGAATTTGTAGAAATCAAGTAAAAAATAAACAGTGAAATTAATGGATAGAGAATATGAAAGTGAAGTAGCATGAATGAAAGACAGAACAAGAAGATCCAGCAAACATGTAAGAGAAGTTCCAAAGAACAACAATCAGAGAATAAGGGGGTGGTATTTTCCTATAAATACTGCTTAATTATCTTATAGAATTAGAGTTTTCAAATTAAAATAGATCTTTGACTCCTAGGCAAGGTAAAAAAAAAAAAAAAAAAAAAGCAATTCATACCTAAACACATCACAGAAAAATCAAAGATCCTCAGTGAAAAAGAGAAAGTTATAAATCTGTAAGACAAAAAATGAAGAACTTCCTAAAAGGAATAAAAAGTAGCCTGACAACATACTTTTTATAATCCATAATAAGCTGCTGAAGGCAGTTGAATGATACCTACAAATTACTGATGGAAAATAATAAGTGTAACATGCTATATATAAATAAGCAATTATTTCCAGTGTGAGGACAAATAAAATATTTTCTAACAAAAACTAAGAGAGTTTTCTGGTTGTGGCAGCTGTCTCTATGTTGGCCCCAATCATGTGTTCCCTTTCTGTGAACATGAGCCATTTCCCCATTGAGAGGTGGAGTCTCTTCTTCCACCCCATGAATCTGGACTAGCCTGTGGCTACTTGACTAAGAGAGCATGGTAGACGTGACTCGATGCTAGTTCCACACCTGTCATTTAGGAGTTGCAGCTTCTGACTCATTTTTTAAGGCCCTGAGTCACAATGTAAGAAGCCTAACCACTAAGTGGGAAAGAGCAAATGGACAAACCGTGAGACCACATGGAAAGAGAAGGGCCTTGCTGAGCTTAGACTTCTTGCTATACCTGGCAAAGTGCAGGCCTTGTGATGAAAGCTATCTCAGAAACCTCCAAAAAAGCTGAGCTACAAACTGAATAGCACCAAGTGATCCGGTCACTACCACGTGGAACAGCAGAATCAGATAGGCATGTCTTGCCAGAAATTCTTAGCCATGAAATATGAGACAGAATGAAATAGTAGTTACTTAGGTCAGTAAGTGTTGGAGTAGTTTGTCATAGTAGTAGATAACCATCTGGTGGTTATTGGTACTGGCTAAAAGAACTAGTAAAGGATATATTTCAATAAGAAGGAAATTGAAGCCAGGAGGCAGGAATGAGTTGAAGATGCAGTAACATCTAAAGAAGTTGCTTAAACATGTTGTTAAACCAAAATAAGCATTGACAGTTAACACCAGCACATTTTAAAAACTACTCTTGGCTAAGTAAAAGAAAGAAGCAAATTAACAGAAATGTAGTGTGAAATTGAGAAGTTCAATGATGATACTAAAAAGTTCTGAAGGTTTTTTAAAAAACATAGAATATTAGAAGTATTGATTAAATTTAGATTAAGTCAATAAAATATATGGGAAATGTTTAAAGAAAAGATATACCGTCTAAGAATTAGAAACAAATAGAAGAGAAGAAGAAGGAATAAAAAACCTCTTAATCCATTCATAAATAAGGAGGTTTTTAAAAAGCATGAAAATTTTACAATAAAGTATAATAAAATGGTAGCAAAATTTAAATATATCAGTAATCACAATAAATATGAATAAACTTGTTCATTAAAGGTATTTTTATAATTAAAACTCAACTAAGTGATATTTATAAAAATCACTCCTAAAAACATAGATCGTCCAAAGTTTCTAAGTAAATTTATGAGAAAAATGTCAATAACATTCTAATCTAAAAAATATGGTTTAGCAATTTTAATATTAAACACATTTCATTGAAAGCAAAAAATTTTAGGGAAAATAATTTTTCTTTTTGTTTAAGTCACCCAGTCTATGATATTTTGTTGTAGCAACCTAAACTAAGTTAGCGTACCTTTCACTACACTGGGGACAGGAGAGGTCTTTAGGGAATTGAGTGTCTCTCACTTCTACTGACGTGGCACACAAACAAAGCAAATTAAGTATACGTTTAAATTACTAAGAACTTTTTATTATGTTAACATTAAATAAGTTTGAAAGGGAAATTAAAGGAATGGACAGTACCTCAATAGTTAATACATTAGCCTAATTCATTTTTGCTTAAAAATGTAAAATTCATGCTGATAGGTTTTGAAGGAAAATGGATATTCATAGTAATCATTCTCAATTTACATATAATAATGTAACTACTGAAATGGAACATCTGAGCACATTTGCATATGTTCATACAAAATTATGAAGTTCTAATAAAACTTATTCTAAACTAAATACAAAAAAAACCCATGTAACAAAATTCATACATTGAACTCTCCTGAAATATTCCAGAAAATTAAATTTAGATGCATATGTCTTCCACTTAGTATATACTACAATTTATCTTTTCTTTAACTTTAAACTTCAGAAATGTATGGCTTTTTTCATACAGATAGGATTCTAATAATTAACACAAAACATAATATTATAAGGGGTTTGTATATACTAATTGAATCCTGAAGGTAAGGTTTTATTGTTTTCCCCATTTAACAGAGAAGCAAACTGAAACACAAAGAGATCACTTGAGAAGACACAGTTAATAAGCATCAATGTGATATTGCCCAAGTGGTCAGTAAAGAGCATATAAGCCTTAGAATAACTGTGTATTTATAAAGTTACACATTACTATATTTACAACAGTAATGGATAAAGAGGAAAACAGATAGTCAAAGTTTAAAGTTTATGTTCTGTTACTAAATGCAGATGTTAAAGAGAATCTTGTCTACCATCTTAGGATGATTCAAAAAATCAACATTCAGTTTTTTAAATAGTTATAAAATACACCTGCTAGATTGGAAAGTGAAGGATGACTTGCTTCCTCGAACATTTAAGCTGATTGTCTTAATTATGGAAACCTCAAGAGCAAAACCCATATCTTATTTATCTTTTAGTCCTATGAAACTAGCATTAAAACCAGATCAGATAGTTTTATTTCAGGGTTTTGTGTATGTGTGTGTATACACACACACACACACACACACCCCCATGGAGTACTACTCAGCCATGAAATACACACACACACACACACACACACACACACACACACGGAGTACTACTCAGCCATGAAATATATATATACACACACACACACATACCCCCACCTACCCACACACATACCCACCCACCCATGGAGTACTACTCAGCCATGAAAAGGAATGAAATAATGTCTTCTGTAGCAACTTGGATGAAACTGGAGACCATTATCCTAAGCAAAATATCTCAGGAATGGAAAACCAAACCCCTCCTATACCCTCTAATAATTTGGAGCTAAATGATGGGCTCATATGGATACAAAGAGAGGTAAAGGATATTGGAAACCAAGAAGAGGGAGGCTGGGAGGGACTGAGGGATACAAACTTATCTATCAGGTACAATAAACACTATTCTGATGACGGGCACAACAAAAGCCCTGACTTAAACATTATATAAGCTATCCATGTAACAAAAACATTTGTACTTCCTTAATACTTTGAAATAAAAAACGAATACAAAGCAAAAAAAAATACAATAAAATTTGTAGATCTGAATGAGTAACCCACATAATCTTATTCAGAATTTTAAACATTAAGAATGTTCTGGCTAGCAAGGAACATAGAGAAGTAACTTCATTGATTAATAATGTAACAAACACATGACTTTGTTATTCAGAAGCTTATACTCTCTATTTTGTGTTATACCGTTTGGGAGAACTGTATCGTAATGAAACAATTAACTGTTGGACCTTGGTCCAGTCATTTTACTAATTCATTCTATGCCTAAATTTCCTTATCTGTAAGTCTAATAAAATGGAATAGATGTCTATTATCAAAAATCAGCTGTAAGCGCATAGATTCTTTTGTTAGAAGTGTATATGTACTGGTAGCATGTGAAACTGAGTCTCCAATTTTTTAGGCAGAAAAATAATAGTAGTAATAACAATAATAGTGAACATTTATTGCAGATTTTCTTTTGAGTCAAGCACAATGCCAGCAGTTCTCATGTGGATACAAAAGTGGAACAAGCTGAACGGAGACGAAAGATAAAAGAAATAGGGCATCAAGGCACAGGATACAAATCCAGAATCGAGACATTTCTGAAAATATCTTGAAGGTGCCACAAGAGAACACCAATTATAGAATTTAGTACGCTCATTCTACTGTTGTCTTGTTTCTCTGAATGCATTTATTTTCTCATTTAAGAAGCACATAGACTATCGTTGAAATAAAGCTGCCACTTTAAAATAGACGTTGAT
This sequence comes from Avahi laniger, assembly GCA_963575035.1. NCBI lineage: Eukaryota > Metazoa > Chordata > Mammalia > Primates > Indriidae > Avahi > Avahi laniger. The sequence continues at coordinate 9,060 of CAUYSK010014493.1, read as the reverse complement.
GGGAAAGTAGAATTCCTTTTACGTAACTTCACATTGCTGTCAACTTTTCTTAAGCAAATCTCCTAGGTAAAAAGAAAAACGTATATTTTTTACCAATGATCTGTTATTTAATACTAACATGTCTCTTAAAATATCCATTTTTTGAGGCCGGGCACAGTGACTCATGCCTGTAATCCTAGCTCTCTGGGAAGCCGAGGCGAGAGGAGCTTGAGAACAGGAGTTTGAGACCAGCCTGAGCAAAAACGAGACCCCCCGTCTCTATTAAAAAAAAAAAAATCCACAGTTTGAACTGCATCAGGAGGTGGTCCTTGATGTTCTCTGTGAGCTTTTGTCTCTCAACGACAATGTTAACCACATCACTGTAAGCGCTTATTTATAGGAAAGCTTTCCTTAATGGGCTTTTATCTCTTACAGGATGGGGCCTATGTTTTATCAATTGTTTCATCCTCAGTATAGGACACAGTAACTGCCATAAAAATAATCAAGGTTTATCAAAAGGAAAAGGGAAAAGAAGAAAATGGGTAACTGACCTTTAGGTACCATAACGGTTACACTGTTGTCAATTTAAATGGCTGTACAGTCCCAACCTGTTATGTAATTTTGATCATGGATCATGTAAACTACTAGTTTATCTTAAATTATATGAATCAACAGATGATCAAGGTCAGTGAAACAATGGAGTTTCATACAGACAAGCGGTCCTTGGCGGGACATAACTTCTCTCTAAACAAGAGTAAGGTTCGTATTTGTATTTAATGGTGCGCAACATGTCTTAATGTTAAGATTTCACATACTCTGAGGAAATGTTTCTCCCAGAACATGGTTAGAATACCTGTTCCATCTGTTCGGAATGTGTGGATATTTTGGCTTGCTGGGAGTCACTGATAGTCCACTGGATATGCGAGAGCTTTCCCATGTGTTGATGTTGTTAATAGCAAGAAAACAGAAAGAACACATTTCCTTGGCAGGCATTTAAATATATAACTTAATTATAATTCAGTCAAATTATGGGTGATACCCATTATCTTTATAAATAGATATGAAAAGTATATAGATATGAAAGACGCATTGATGTGGAAAATGCTACAATGACAAATCTTATTATAAGAGGGAAATTTTGAAATAACTTGCCAGGAGGGTAATGACCTCAATTAAATTTTACGTGAAATAATAATTGGTGATTTTAATAAAGGAACTCTATTGCAAATTGCATATTTGATAATATAATATTTTGGTATTTCTTATTTCCCTCTGGCTTGTATTTATATTAAATACAAATCTTTGAGATAGAGTAAGATTTATAATTTAAAGTGCTTTTTATTTCAACATATTCAAATAGTTTTTAAAAGGTTTTAAATTCAAAAGGAGGGATAGGAGGATTTTTTATTATTATTTTTTTAATAGACAGGGTCTCACTTTTTCATACAGTCTAGAGTGCAGTAGTGTGATCAAAGCTCACTGGGGCCTAGAACTCTTGAATTAAAGAGATCCTTCTGACTCAACCTTCCTGAATAGCTAGGACAACAGAAATGCACCACTGTGCACAGTTATTTATTTTTTTTTTTTTATCTTTTGTGGAGACAGAATCTTGCTATGTTGCCTAGGCTGGTCTCAAGTTCCTGTCCTCAAGCAATCCTTGTGCCTCAGCCTCTTAAAGTGCTGGTATTACAGGTCTGAACCACCAGACCCAGAAAGAATAATATTTAAAATATTCCTGTAGATAATTTATTCTATAGGTGAGGGAAAACTATTGCACTATAAAAATATACTATGAATATCAAAGTTACTTAAGCCTAAGGGGGAGAAATTAAAAATCATTGTACTTGCAAACATTTCAGTGAGATAGACATGTTTAGTGTAAATCATCTAGAAAAGGTAAAATTCAAGTTATACTTTTTCTGTATGACTATAATCTATTCCCATATTTATATATCCTTGTTTGTGCTTATAAACTTTTTAGACAAACTATTATTTCATGATAGTTACAGATTTTTTAGTGTTATTCACGTAAAGCACTCAGAGTTTTGACTTTGGATAACTTTGCAGTTCAACTAGGAAAGACTTTTATACCCATCATTAAAAACAAAAACTTTTCCTGTAAAACAATACTGAAATACACAATACTGGAGAGCTGCTCTGTATACTTAAATGTTAAATTTAAATGAAGTTTAGAAGCAGCAAAACCTGTGTTGTGATGTTCATTTTCTTGAGGCTTTAAAAATCCCTTATACTGACTTTTCTGTTTCATGATGCAGGTTGTGTCTGGGTTCAGGACGAAGCCTACATGCCCATGGGACAGGGCTTGTGTTGGCTTCTTTGCTATTTACGTGGCATAGCTGTTCTCAGTTGGTGTTCGGTATTGTTAACAACAATAACAATGAGGTGAGCTTGGAGCAAAATGCGCAACAGTCGGTAGCAAGCGTGTTTGAGGGGATGCAAGAGACATGTTAATAACCTGGTTAAAAAACACCAAACATGCTCACACCACCCACACATAAAATATTTTGAGTTGCTGACATTCGTTAACTACTCTATTTCAATTTTGTGCTATTCTGCTACTTTTTTGCATCAAATTATATTTTCTTTGTACAGTTGGAATTTTATCAACTATATTTTGAGGAGCCATATGGCAATATTCCTGGCTATCACAAATTTTCTGTGTTGTTAAATAATATTTTCCAAGTGCTTATGATGTCAATATTAACAATAAAACTTGATGAATCCCAAGCATACCTACCAGGACCCTCACTATTCTGGTGATTCTCCTCTGGACATGCTGTAATCTTTCAATTGCCTTCTTAAAATGTAGCGCCTGAAATGACTGTAATGTTCTAGATATGCTCAGACAAATGCAGAGGTTGGTGGAAAGCAGATCTTTTTTTTTTTTTTTGTATTCTGAATGATAAAGCTATTAAGGCAGCTTAAGGCTCTGTGAACTTATTTAGTAATCATACTTTGCCGTGGGTAGATGGGATTTGCGGTCATCTTCCAGGAGTTTTGGTACAATCTCTAGGGAATTTAATAATCAACCTCACTGCTGAATGCATCGATCAGAGTTACCATGGCTATAACCATGGGAGCCCACCAGCGGAGCTGAAGTGTCAGAAGGTCAGTTAAGAGCAACTCAAATTTCTCTCCTGGGAATTTTCTAGGACATGCACTGCTTAGTTGTAGTAACATTAATAGAGATATCAGAAAACCACACCATTATATACCATTCCACTAAAGAAAGGCTCTGAATTCAGAGATTCTGCTTTAAGAAGTTAGACATTGCATGGGCAATCTAGTAATTCATCCTCATGTGGTGGAACTTTCAGAACAATTTCTAAATATGTTGCTATTGACAAGTCATGCATTATTTTATTTCCAGGAAATAATCCCTTTGATTATAAAAAGAAAGCCATTGAATATAAATCAGAAGATTCCTTTTTTTTTTTTTTTGTAATGTGACTTGTTCAGTTATAAATAAACCTATGTGAGGGAGAGGAGCTAAAATGGCTGCAGACGTCTATCATACTGAGACGAGTTCTTTATGAGACCAGTAGTGCTCTCCTGTGACCCCCACTGCTCCCTAATAACTGCACACACACACACATACAACCACATCCCATAGAATTTTTCGAGTAAACTGGGTCCAGTGTACACTGGGGCAGCTAGAATTTTCTAGAGCTTTCAAGATGAATTAGACCTGGGGATCTCAAATGAGGCCTATTTTGTTCTCCAAGGGACATTTGGCCATGTCTGAAGACATTGCTGCTTGTTGGAACTGGGAGGACGCTCTTGGCATCAAATAGGTAGAGACTTGGGCTGCTGCTACATGTCCCACCGTGCACAGGAAAGTCCTCTACAACAGAGAATAAATGGCTCAAAATGCCAACAGTGCTGAGTTGAGAAACTCTGAGTGAGACACCTAGGTCACCAGGCTGAGCATGTTGAGTTGACTCACACAAGAGAAGCTTTGAAGGGCACCAGCTGACTGGTGCTTTTAGATAGATCTGGGTTGTGAGCCACACTCTGCTCTTTCGGTAGCTACCGCATCCCTGAATGCATGCTGCATTAACTAGGCATATGTTTCTATGAATTCCTCTCTTATTTGGCTGGTTTACTGTTATTTAATTGGTAGTCACAGTTCGGCGTTTTTTCCCCTAGATTGTCATAATGAGTTGCGTTATTTCTGCTTCACAATTTTTGCCAAGATTCCACAGTTTAGCCTGAAACTTTCCTCTGACTAGTGCAATAATTTCTTTCTCTTCTTTTTGCGTCCTTTACGCCTCACACATACCACCACCCAAAGCTTCACACATTTACACCCGTCAAAATAATCTGTTCAAAGAACAAGTCTCATCATGTCACTCCTTTGTTGGTAACTTTGAAAGGCTGCCCACTGTCATCATGATAAAAAGCAAGCCATGTCCTTTAGCGTAACAGAGCAAACCCTGTGAAACATACCCCTGCTCCCTTCCCCAAACTAGTCTCCTGTTCCTTCAGTCACACATTTTTCCCTCTATTGGTTCAGAGTTTCTCGGAGTTCTCTGCACAAGGCATGGTGTTCTTCACCTCAATGACATCATTTCAACCTTCTTCTATGTTTACAGGCTAACTCTTTACCCTGCCCACTCTCTAACTCCCACTGGGTTCACCTACCTCTTCTTCTAAGAAACATTCCATAATCTTCCAAGGTGGATTAATCCTGTAATATTCTGTGTATATTTCTCATTGCTTCTTAGATTGTTTTGAAAGCAGCCTTTTGTGTTTGCCTCTGGATTCCATGATGTTGTGAGCTAAGACCTGTTCATTTTTGCATTCCCTGACTACCTAGATGAGGGCCCAGAAGATGGTTCTCTCTTAATTAATATTAAGTGACTGAATGAATGAATGAATGAGCGCTTGAATGTGTCATTTCACTGTTGCTAGTGAATGAAATTGATCTAAATGGAATAATGTGCTTTCCTTTATTTGCAGAGTAGTTATTTTATCTAGAATTTCTGTATGCTAATCAATTAAAAGAAGGTCCATATATCTGTTTTTTCCTCTTTTCTAATCATTTGTTTAGATGGCTTCATATTACAGAAGATTCATAGATGTGTAAATGTTGAAAAATACAATCAGAGTGCTAATATCTACCTTTCTGGTCTAAGACATGGCTGCGTATAGAGAAAACAAGTTAGTAACATGGGTTATAACAGCTAATATTCAGCAACTATCATAAATCAGGTGCTATGTCAAGAAGTATCTATAATTTTGTAATTTAACCTATGAAGTAGGACTGTAATTATTCCCCATATGCCTGAGAAAACTGAGGCACAGAGAAATTAATAACTTCCCAGAGTTGCCCCAATCCTATATGAAGAAACAATTCTGTCAATACAGTCAAAAGCTTCAATTTTTGCTTCCAGAAGAAGTCTTTTCCTTTGTCTTTGTCTTTTTCTTCCTGTGTTGTTCATAAAGAGGGTTACCAGATGAGTTTCCCTCTCATCTCATTTTATGTTCTCGAGAGCTTGCTTTGTTTTGCACTCTCTCTTGGTCTCCACCATCCAGGGGGTGTAATTTTTGGGTTACATCAGGTGGCCAGTGGGAAAATGGCCGGGATCCCAAGAGTTATTTGTTCTAAATGTGTCAAGCTCTTAGGAATGTTTGCCATAAGAAGTCCTTCAATAGGGGACTTTTGTCCTCTCAAATCTTTTTGCCTGGTTAGTGTTGGAAAAGTGCAATCCCAGGAGGGCCTACCCAGTGTCACAGATTAACTGATCTTTGACTGGCAGCCCCTTCCTTAATTTGTGAGTTCAAACATGATCCTAAACTGTGGCAACAAGAGCCTTTTGCTATCTTAGCCTATTTCTGGAAACATGAAGGAATTTTTAGGATAACATCTTCTTTGAAGAGGCTGTTGAATTCAGTCGCTTTGGAATTAGTTAATCATTGAAAATTAATGGCCAAAAGATGGATCCTTTAAATTAGAAAGACTCCTAAATTTAAAAAAAAAATGGATTTTAGAGATCTAATATTCTAAACACTTGCCTTATTTGTATTTATGGGAAGATGAAATTGAAAAGAAAGACAACATTTGTGTTTTAGTAGGATCACTCTTAGCAGAGTGGAGAATCAGTTGGAGGAGAGGGAGACTGGAGGCCAGGAGACTGTGCAGTCAGATGAGCAAATGATCAGAATAGGAGCAGAAAGGTGACATTAAACAGTGTTAAGCAGTATGATTTTCTCATTAACTACACTACCTTGTAAGATCCTGAAGGGCAAAAAACATAAATCCTTCAGTATCATTGACTCACATATAAAATGTGCTCAATATGTACTTAAAGACATTGGTTGGTTTAATTTGAAATTTTGGTATATCAAAATAAAGGTGAAGATACCCCTATATAATTAGAAAAATAATTTTACAATAGAAAAAAAAAACATAAGTTACTGTTAGAATATACACGTTGATAGATGAAGAAAATAAAACTGCGGGAAAGCACACAAGACGAGTTCTGCCAAAAGTGGTTCACACTAACAGTAAATGAATATAATGAAATATTTATTGTCTTGGAGCAGAATTCTGATACTTAGCAGACAGTGTTGTTCCACATAATAAGGGAAATAAAGTTTTTGTTACTTGGATCAAGTATAAGTATAATAAAAAGACTTTGGAAGAAGACCTCTGGTCATTGTAATTCATCAAATAATTCTACATAACTTGATGACTTTAGTCAAGGCCTTTTCCATCCCCTCAGGTAGAGTAAAAACCATTTGGAGACACTTCATGGAAGAGTAACACAAACAATTAAGGTGTAATATGGCTAAATGACAGTTTAAAAACACTTAAAAGTCTTAATTGAAATGAGAACATTTCTAGGATTGGCTTGAGGTGGTAGAAGAATAACTTAGATTAATGTGAGTAAAATAAGAGATAATGGCATGAAATTAAGTAAATCATGCTGACCCTAGAGTTTGTGGATCATCAAACATACAAACGGCAGTTTTAAAATCTCTATTTCTTTGGAATGTTTAAGTATAAATATATACTACTTATGTTCCAGGGGGGAAATCTCTTTAGATTTTAAAATAATGGGCATGTTCAAACTTTTAAATTATTTATTCAATTGCTATAATACAGAAACATTCATATTATGAAAGGAATATTGTCCTTTAGTAGTTCATCAGTGAGACAAATCGAATCATTGGGATGAGAGTATAAAATGCTCAGGAAATCAAGTTTTGCTAGTAACCTAGACTGAGAAGTATGCCTCAAATTGTCCATTTCAAAAGAAGGAAATCAAAGCAAAACAGCTTATTGAGCAGATGGAAAAATAATGAAATGAATATTTAAATTTGGAGTTTCTGATGCTTCTCATTAACTTTGTCCAGTGTCTTCATTTCATTTAGAAATTGATACATGGGTGATTAGATCGACAGATGTCAGAGAACAAAAAAAAATAGTCTGAAATAACTCTCTGTAGAAAAAAATCAGAAATACTATGTTACAGGTTTAGGGGTGAGTTTTTTATAAATAATGCAATAATATTTTGAGCCTTGACTAAAATATTGTTTGTGTGTGTGTGCGTACGTGTGCATTTCTAAATAAAGAGGCATTGTAAATACTTATACTTGGGATTGGCTGTAGACTTACATGGTGAAAGGTTTATTCACATCAAACCTGCAAAACTCCTCCTCTCCCCTTTTGGCCAAGCAGCCAAAACTCTACCCTCTAGCAGTAAAACACAAAAGAAAACCAAAACTTCATTAACATAATTTTTGAAAACTAGGCCAGCAGGAATGTTAATGTCCCAGAGCCCAACTCTACGCCTTTGACAGCTGAGCTTAGGGCCACCTCACTACAACCGCAGTAAAGTATCCAAGTTCTCTGCCCACACTCCCCAAGTGCTTGCCAGGTATAGCCCCTCATATGCATACAGAGGTGCCAATTCCTCTTGTATTTCTCACATCCTTAAATACAAACAAATAAATAACACCAAACATTTGAGGAAAGCCGAAAGAATGACAAAAAAATAAAGGAAATGATTAACCACACACACACACACACACACAAATCGATTCCAGAGGAAAGCACAAAACTAAAAGAAGAGAACTTAAAAGATGACATGTGCATAAAGAACTTTGAAGGGTTTGAGATTTTTACCCTACTTGTCTTTTCTGGTTGGTCATAGTTTTGCAGATGCTGGCAGAGACATGAGACCTCTGGATTAGAGAAAGAGGACTGTTCATTACCCATAGCAATAGTTCCGGACAGATTATCAGGGCTTTTCCCCCAATTTCTTAAGCTCCAATCTCCAGAGGTTGATGCAAAGAGGGCTAAGTGACACCTACACTTACAATGGGCTGAGTTACAGGGAGGGGACTCTGATCTTAGGAAATATTTATAATGGACAGTAAGCCTGTCTGACATTTGCATCAGAGTGAGTCAACATTATCTTTGTTATCCTGGACAGTAAACAGAACTGCCCTTTGTTCCAGTGGGAGACTTGTTATCTTCCAAAGCTTTTTTCTATACAAAATCCTCTGAAGAGATAATCTCGTCTAAAGGAAGTCCATGCCTCTACTTACAAAAAGTGCAGAAATGTGAGATCTTTTGAAAATTGTCCCTAAGCACTATGTATGTAAGAGAAATTTGAAAAGTTGTTATATGCACAGACTAAAAGAGGATGCTGAAAAGTGGACAATCAGAAAAGAAAAAAAATGCTTTTGGAACTTAAAAATGCAATTGATAAATTTTTAAAAAAATTGTAGAAATGGTGGAAAATAAAATTTGAGGAATTTCCCAACATATAATTTATAAAATGGATGATGAAGTAAATATGAAACTATAAGAAATATTCAGGATCAAATTAATAGATCCAACATTCAACTAATATAAATTCCAGGAAAAAACTACAGAGACAATAGAAGTGTGAAAGTTATCAAAGAAATACTGCAAGAAAAATTTTCCAGAGTTTAAAAGTTTAAGTTTAAAAAATTTTTCAGCTGTGGCCGGGCACGGTGGCTCACGCCTGTAATCCTAGCTCTCTGGGAGGCAGAGGCGGGCGGATTGTTTGAGCTCAGGAGTTC